>JBBYHK010146941.1:0-36398 GCA_038382065.1 Adansonia grandidieri | reverse complement strand
TTTTCCATCATGTGTATATACAGTTATTTACATATGACTAATTAAAATTACAAAAATGTGAAACCACTCTGGTGGAAATGGACCTCCATCAAAGTGGCCACTACATTTTTGTTTTTTGATACTTAGGACTTTTAGGGACAGACAGCCCAGATGAAATTAAATGTCTACAGCTGCCCTTCTTTGTCCATTGCTGAGAATCAGGAATAGGACAAAGACCAAATAGACACAATTCATCTGGGCCACAAAGTCCATGAAAAATGAAATGTGAACATTTATATTAGAGCTTACTGATTGGAAGGGGAACTTTCAACCTACAATGAAGTTAATATTGAAAATAACGGTGAAATGCACAAACCAACCAGTATGACAAATTGACTGAGACCAAGTAGTCAGGTCAACAAATGAAAAAAGTTACCCAGGACCAAGCCTACAGGTAGACAAAGGATATAAAGGTAATACCTAAGGTTAAACATAACAAGTTCGACCAGGGCTGAACCATTACATCAAACGAGATACAAAACGGAGTTTGACTAGGGCAAAACCATCATGTTAAATGACAGTGAAAGAAAGTTTGACCTAGGCTAAACCATCACGTCAAATGAAATGAAAATGAGGTTTGACCAAGGCAAAACCATCACGTTAAATGGATGTGAAAAAAAGTTTGACCAAGGTGAAACCATTACATCAAACAAAATGAAAAAAAGTTTGACTAGGGTTAAATCATCACGTCAAACGAAAATGAAAAAAAAGTTTGAACAAGGGTAAACCATCATGTTAAACGAGAGCAAAAAGAAGTTTGACCAGGGCTAAACCATCATGTTAAATGAAATGAAAAAAGAGTTTGACTAGGGCTAAACCATCACATTAAATGGAAAGTAGTTTGACCAGGGTGAAACCATCATGTCAAATAAAATGAAAAAGGAGTTTGACCAAGGCTACACCATCACGTCAAACTGAGGTGAAAAGAAGTTTGACCAGGGTAAAACCATCTCTTCAAACAAAATGAAAAAAGGTTTAACCACGGCTAAACCAACATGTAAAATGACAGTGAAAAAAATTTGTCCAAGGCTAAACCATCACATCAAATAAGAGTAAAAAGAAGTTTGACTAGGGCTAAACCATCATGTTAATCAGAGGTGAAAAAAAGATTAACCAAGCTAAACCATCATGTCAAATAGGGGTGAAAATAAGTTTGATCAGGGCTAAACTATCACATTAAATAAAAGCAAAAAGAAGTTTGAAAATGGTTAAATCATCACATCAAATGAAATGAAAAAAGAGTTTGACTAAGGCTAAACTATCACGTCAAATAGAGGTGACAAGAAGTTTGACCAGGGTGAAATCATCACGTCAAATGAAATAAAAAGAGAGTTTGACAAGGGCTAAACCATCACGTCAAATAGAGGTAAAAAAAAGTTTGACCACGATAAAACATCACATCAAAAAAATGAAAAGAAAGTTTGACCACAGTAAAACCATCACATCAAATAATAGTGAAAAAAAATTTGACTAGAGCTAAACCATCATGTTAAATGAAAGTAAAAAAAAAAGTTTGACCAAGGCTAAACTATTAAGTCAAAGGTGGTGAAAAAAAGTTTGACAAGAGCTAAACCATCACATCAAATGAAAGTGAAAAAAAGTTTAACCAGGGCTAAACTATCACATCAAATAGAGGTGAAAAGGGAGTTTGACCAAGTAAAATGTAACAAGACTTGATCGAGTATAGCCAAGTAAGTAAGAATTCGATCGAGTATGACCGATCGAAGATAAGCCTTAATAAGGTCGAAGTAATTTGATATTTGAGATCTTTGAAGAAAACTTGACTTACCTTTTGATTTTAAAGCAGTATCTATTTTGATAGTTTTTTCTTGCTTCATTGCTTTAAACATGTGAATTACATAATTCTGAATATAGATGCATGATGAATGTGCATGGATTTACATGATTGGAATTGTTCTTTATTTTTATATTTTTTATTTATTTTTTTAAATCATGATTTAACCCACTTAAAAAGCCTAAAAACATCTTCAAAAAGTTTAAAGAATCTTTTTGGCAGTAAGGTTGAATTTAATGTTGTCTTTACAGAATAATTATTCTTGCCCTTTGAGGAATTCAGATTATGATGCACCAGTGTCATCTAGTGATTGAAAGAGAATGGTATGATTAGGAATATGTGAGGGATGCCTCTTATGGTTATGTGGTGCATTAATACCATCTAGTGGTTGAGGAATAGAGATATAATTAGAAATGTAGGCGATGTCCTTGCTTGAGAGAAAATAGGACTTTAATGGTTGAAGAAAAAGGATAGATTGGAAATGTGGGCGATGTCCCTACCTCAAGATAAAACAAGACTTTGTGATGTATCAATACCATCAGTGGTTGAGAAAAAGGGATAGATTGGAAATATGGGTGATGTCCCTACCTCGAGATAAAATAAGACTTTGTGATGTATCAATACCATTAGTAGTTGAGGAAAAGAGATATGATTGGAAATGTGGGTGATGTCCCTACCCTGAGCAAAAGTAGGATTTTGTGATGCATCGATACCATCTAGTAGTTGAGAAAAAAGGGATATGATTGGAAATGTGTAGGGGATGCCCACTTTCGATCCTTCTGTGGTTTTCAAAATGTAATAAAGACCTGACATTTCCATCAACTCCCTTGCTAGTTGGAACAAAATGATGAATATCTTCTAAGAGGTTAAGCTTCGTCCATTGTCAGAATTCTATCTAAGACTGTTAGCTATCCACCCTTAACACTTCCTAGAATGTTTGAAGGAATTAAGATGTGAACCAAGATTATTTTAACCTCATTCCAAAGTAACTTAAAGAAATTAGTCTATTATCTATTTTAATTAATCTTTATTTCTTTAAGTCGTTAATTATCATTTAGCAAAAATGTTAGCATGATCAAAAAGATAGTCTAACAGAGGTTGCATTTCAAGGAAAGAAAGTAGAATATTAGCTTTTTTAAAAAAAATAATGGTAAAATGCCTAAGAAGAAATTCACAAAGTTAATCGTAAATGTCAAAAAAATGGTCTAGACAACTGAATTTAGATCTTTAAAGATTTTTTTCTGAATAAATATCTGCTTCTGCATAGATCCATCTTTTAGAGATGTGTTTGATCATATCATGCCTATGATTTGATCATTTTATTCGCTACTTACACTGCCCTTTTGGGTTTTCAACTCTAAGCATCCCTCTTATATCGCTTTTAATCGAACACCCTATTTGGGTTTTTGTCTGATTTTTGTTTTTTTCTTCTTTTTTTTTATGTTTTTTAAGCATAGTATTTTTTTTACACTATCTGCATTAAATGGGTTTGGCAAGACATTTCCATCCATTTCGACAATGATTAATACACCTCTTGAGAATGCCTTGTGAACCACACAGGACCCTTCTTACTTGGGTGCCCATTTGCCTCGTGGATCTCTTTGTATTGAGAGGATTTTTTTTAGCACTAGTTCTCCTTCATGAAGTTAATTTGGACAAATCTTCTTATTATGGGCCTTCATCAACCTTTTCTGGTATATTTTCCCATGTTGGATAACTTTCAACCTCATTTTTTCAATAAAGTTCAATTGTTAGTAATGATCTTGCACCTATTCAGCTTCTTCCAATTTGGTCTTCATTAATATTCAAAGTGATGGGATCTCAACTTTAATTGGTAGTACTACCTCTATGCCATACACTAATGAGTAAGGTGTTGCCTCAGTTGAGGTCTATATGAGGTTCGATGAGCAAAGAGAGGGAATGGAAGCTTCTTGTGCCAATCTTTATAAGTCTTCACCATTTTTCCCATAATCTTCTTACATACTTTTGTTGGCAGCTTTTACGGTCTCACTCATCTTTGGATGACATGTAACCAAATTATAATGAGAGATTTTGAGCTGGGTATAGACCTTATTCATCAATTTATTATTTAAGTTGGAGGCATTATCCATTATAATTCTTTCAAGGACCTTGAATCTACAAATGATATTGGCCTTTAGAAATTTAATCATCATTAATCTTATGACATTTGCAAAAGAAATGACTTCCACCTATTTAGTGAAATAATCAATGGCCATCAAGATGAAACGATGCCAATTCGATGCTATAGGAGTAATGGGTCCCATATAGAAAAAGGCAATGGCACAGTCATGACATGTAACGATGAAGGTGGGACATGAATCTTGTTGGCATAGATTTGACACTTATAGTACTTTTGGGCATACTTGATACAATCACTCTCCATAGTCATCCAAAAGTAGCCCAATCTCATGATTTGCTTTGCCATCTTATGTCCATTGGTATGAATCATACAAACCCCTTCATGCACTTTTTTTATTATTTTCTTTGCTTCTGAAGCATCAACACACCTTAACAATGTTTGGTCCAAACTTTTCTTATATAAAATCTCTCTATCCAAGATAAAATTCATTGCCAGCCTTTTTAAGGTTCTCTTATCAGTTTTTGAGGCATTTGGAGGACATACTCGATCCTTTAAATAATTTTTGATATCATGAAACCATGGAAGGCCATCATCTTAATCTCAATATTGTGGTAGTATGTAAGGAATTCATGAATACTTATCTCAATGGGTGTCACCTCCTGCCCCTTATTTACTTTGAACATTGAAGCCAAGGTGGCTAGAGCATCTGCCATTTAATTATCATGATGGAATAGATGAAAAAAGTCTACTTCTTTAAATTTTTCTAGTAATTTTGGAATCAATTTTTTATATTGCTGCAACCTTAGGTCTCGTATTTCCCATTCTCCATGCAGTTGGTAAATTACCAAGGCTGAATCTTCGATGACTTTCAATACCTGGGCCATCTTTTCTAATGCTGCTTGAAGCCCTATAATACATGCCTTATATTTCACCACATTATTGGTGTAATCAAAAATTATTCGGGCTATAAAAGGGTAATAATCCTCTTTTAGAGATATTAAAATTGCATCAATTCCATGGCCCAATGCATTTGATGCTCTATCAAAATATATTTTCCATATAGATCCTTTCGATGACTCTTTTTCTTCTTCAACCATAATATTCATCAAGTTTTTATTAGGGAATTTGAAATCCAATGACTGATAATTGTCAAACACCCGGTTCGCTAAGAATTTAGTAATGGCACTTCCTTTGATTGCCTTTTGGCTTACATAAATGATATCATATTTGGATAGTAGAACTTGCCACCAAGCTATCCTTCTTGATAAAGCTAGCACTTCGAACAGATATTTGATTGGGTCATATTGTTGATAAGCCATGTAACATGATATAACATGTACTGTCGAAGCCTTTTTGCTATCCAGACTAGAGCACAATATATCATCTTTATATGGGAATAATTTACCTCGTAATCCAAAAATTTCTTATTAAGGTAATAGATTGCCCACTTTTTTTTTCTGGTCTTATCATGCTTACCCAACATACAGCCCATGGATCTTTTGAACACTTACAAATATAGCATCAAAGATTATCCTGAAGTAGGCAGTACCAATACTAACGGATTAGAGAGATATTGCTTAACTTTTTCAAAAGCATTTTGGCATTCACTATCGCACCCACTAGGGTTTTGTTTTTGCAAAAGCTAAAAAATTGGATCACACTTATCCTTGAGTTGAGATATGAATTTACCGTTGTAATTCAATCTAAGAAACTTTTTACTTTTTTTGGCGTCTGTGAGGATGGCAATTCTTATATAGCTTTGATCTTATCTGGATCAACTTTAATTCCTTTTTCAATTACAATAAAACCTAACAATTTTCCAGACCTGGCTCTGAATATACATTTCATTAGGATCAGCTTTAATCGATATTTTTTCAGTCTTTCGAACAACTTTCACAACTCCGTTGCATATCTTTCTTCTTAAGGGGACTTAGCAATCATGTCATCAACATATACTTTAATTTCCTTATGCATCATGTCGTGGAATAGGGTGACCATTACCTTTTGGTAAGTTCCTCTCGTATTCTTTAACCTAAATGGCATTACTTTGTAACAAAATGTTCGCCACATTATGACAAATATGGTCTTCTCTATATCCTTTGGAGTAATTTTAATTTGGTTATACCTCGAAATCCATCCATGAAGGAAAATAAATAATTTTTCATAGTATTATCAACCAGGGTGTCTATATGAGGGAGCAAAAAGTTATCTTTTAGGCTTGCTTGATTGAGTTCCCGATAATCTACATACATTCTAACTCTTCCATCTTTCTTGGGAACTAATACAATGTTTGCAACCCACTCTGGATATTTTGCCACCTTTAGAAATCCAAATTCAAACTACTTCTTAACCTTTTTTTTATCTATAAAAGCATCTCTGATTTTATTCTCCTTAGCTTCTATTGAACCAGTTCGCATTCCAACTTCAAGGGTAATTTGTGAACCGTAATCTCCATATCCAATCATGGCATGTCTTGATAAGATCATGCAAAGATGTCTTAAAATTCATGCAGCTGACTTATCAGATCTGCTCGGGTGGAAGCCTTTATGGTGGTTCTTATTCTGATCTCCTTCTTATTGTTTTCATTATTCTCTAAATTGATAATCTCAGTGGGCTTTTCATGGGGTATTATGTGCTCATCTTCTCATTTAATTATTTTGAACAAATCAGAGGCAAGATATGATCATCGATATCTTCTTCAAGATTAACCTTGTTTAAACAAATAGTCTATTCAAAATTAACCTCTGAATCCTGATTAGATTTGCTGTTTCTCTACAAAGACAAAAGCTAGGAAGAAATGGGCAAAAGAATATGGGATATGAATGAGGCATGGATGCAAACAAGGAAAAAAGATGTTGAGATAAGAAATTAAAAAGAAACAATGTAAGAAATAAAAAAAGCCAAGAAAAATTATATAAGGAAAGATTACGTGCATGTCATTTCTATTGATGATAAATTAACATTATGAGTTTTTACCAAAAGATTTATGGATGACAAAGTTCTTAGTTATTATTTTAGGATTGGCCCGACACTATGCTTTTCTGAGCACATGTCCAATTCCTTAAAACATATCAGGGGGCATGGGCGAATCCCACAATCCTTAGTGAACTCTTCATCATTTCTTCCAATGGTAGCCACATTATGCTCTTTAAAGGCTTCATTGATCACCAGAATAATGTTCCTAGTTTCTTTATTTCCATTTCCAGGATTGACTCCTCCATAGTAGAAAATTTTCCTTCAACAGGGGTAAGGAGTTGATTTTTGGCCTGATTATTGGTGAACACCTAAGGATGGCTACTTTTCTCTCATTTTTTTTTTTGAACTTCTTCTTCTAAACTCTTTCTGGCTTAATGCCTAATCCATATCTATCTTTCTTACCATTGACATAATGGCCTAGCTAATTCCTTGCAAATGTCTCCTGAGTTTTTTTCGGCTAAAGCTCATTTCCCTAGTATTAACTTGAGGCCTATACATTTGCTTTTCGATAGCCTCAGTTTAGAAATGATTGACCCTTCTGATATAAAGGTCATGTTGACAATCTTATAGCTCTAAAAGAGGATTCATCAGTTTTAGCATTTGTGTCAATGTAAGTAACCTCTGTAGACATCATAGCGACTATGTCTTCTTCCTCAGACAGGCTCACCAATCTTTAATGAATTATAAACTTGACTTTTTGATGCAAGGATGATGTAATAGCCCTAACGAGGTGAATCCATGGTCACCCTAATAAACAATTATATGCTGGAGTGATATCCATAATGTGGAACTCAATTTCAAATAGGCAAGGACCAATTTCTAGGGTAACTAAAATAGTTCCTTTGATGTCCCTCCTCGTTCCATCAAAAGCCCTAAGAATTACATGGCTTTTTTTGATTTGGCTAACATCTACAGGCAAACAGGACAGTGTACTCTATGGCATGACATTTAAAGCAGAGCCATTGTTGATAAAAGCCTTAGATAGTATGGTCCATTTGTAATGAGTCATGATGTGGAGGGCTTTTGCTGAAGCATTAGCTTCTGGCAAAATTTTATCGTTACTAAATAAGATAAAGTTGTCAGTGACAATATTGTTTACTATGCAGTCAAGTTTGTTGACAAAAATGCTTGAGGGACATAGGCCTGATTTAGTACTTTCAACAAAGCATTTTGCTGCAGTTCAGAATTGAGCAATAGGGTTAGCAAGGAAATCTTCCCTGGTTATTGCTTTAATTGCTCCATGACACTGTACTCGCTATGCTTGATATACTTTAGGAATTTAGCTTCCTCTTTTTCCTTTACTGGTTCTTGTTTTTCCTCTGGGACATCCTTGATAACCACTACCTTTCCAGATGTTTATGCCTTTAATTCAACCTTTGTATCAGCTTTACTAGTTTCCTTACCGTATACACGCCTATTTTTTATAACATGGCTAACTTCTGTGATATCAATGGATACTAATTGGGCAGTAACAACTTTTGGAGTGGTGATCCCACTATCATACTTCCATGATAGCTATTTACTATCTTGAGAAGGGAATAGCATTGGCATCGTAATAATTAGTCGGGGGACAATATCCACCTTTGAAGGTGTGGTTTGGTTGCAATAAATGCTGAGAGGGCGACTGAGACTGTATGAAGGTTGTGACAATCCTTCCCTTACCTTATTGACTAATTTTTTCACTTTAGTCTATTGTAACAACTTGATCTCACCATTATTCATTATCCCTTGAATCAATGCTCAACAATCTAGACAACTCTGTAAGATATGCCCCAAAGTTAGGTGATACTTATTAAAATTGACATCATCATTAAATTATCCTTTAATGCTTTCCTGATTAAGGCTAAGGATTCAGCTTTGGTCAAAACCATCCATACTTTCTCCAAGGGTGTTTTAACATCTTTCACACTCAACTTCCTTTATTACCTATTTTCAATGCTGATGACGTTGACTTTGGGCTTGAGATGATCTGGCAAAAGGTTTACTGCCACAATGGGAGCTAGCATGTTATCAAACTTGAAGGCGCCTCAATTAAAAAGGCTTTAAACTTTATTCTTAAAGGATTGGTAGTTTTAAATCGAGTGACTCGGCAATGTATGGTATTTAAAGTGTAGGTTTAGGTCATACCAGCTAGATAATTGCCTTCATACAGTTTGACAAAAATTGGCACTACTAGCCTTACTTCTAAAAGTTTGTCGAGCATTTCCCTTTATGAATAAGTATGAGGGTCAAAATGGGGTTTGGTTTGATTGGTTCTTTAGGGTTGTGTATTGGTGTTGGGTCTTGGTTGCTTCTGGGGAAGTAGGTTTGGAAAGGTAGCTTAGATAGTTGTTGAAATGGGTGCTTGAGGTGTGTTGTATAGATAAGTGTTTTAGGGCATTTATCTTGGATTTTGATAATAGGGGTGAGGTCTTAGGCGATATGGTTGGCTCATATAACCGACTGATATTGTTTCATCATTTTTCTTTACTAGTCTTGGCTTTTTTGCATTAGAGGCCTCTTATAATATAAGCTTCCTTACTTTAATCGTTGATTCGATTATTTCTCCAAAGATTACAAGATTGGAGAAATTTTTTGTTGCATTTCCTACTAGCTTGCCATAATAGGGCAGACATAAAGCATTGATAAATAACATTGTCATGTCCTTCTCTATTAAGGGTGATTAGACTTGAGAGACTATGTCCCTCCATTATTAGGCATATTCTTTGAAAGATTCATTTGACTTATTAAAATTTTAGAGGGTCAATCAATCTAAAGCCCACTCAGCCATGTGCTTGTATAGTTAGAGAAAAGTACTTGCCAAGTCGGCCCAGAATTTAATTTGGGTATGATTCAAATCATTGTACCATCTTAATGCCTATCCTGACAGGCTTTCCTGAAAACAGTGGATTAGGAGTTTCTCATCTTATGAGTAACTTGCCATTTTTCTAACAAACATTTTGATGTGCACCTATAGGGATGTAGTGCTTTTATACTTCTCAAACTCTAGCATCTTAAATTTCGAGGGGAAAACAAGATCTGGAACTAAGCTGAGGTCTTCAATGTCCACACTGCTATATAATTTGGCCCTCTCTTTGGCTTTTAACCTTCTTTCAAGGAGTAGTAGTTTTGCTTTTCCATTTCCTTTTTCGACCTTAACTACTTCTTTGGCCTTTTGCTTAATCTTCTCTTCTTCATCAATGCCAAGTCCCATACATTCCTTTCGGATGGGAATAGCTCACGTAATTGTTTCTTGAGGTATGGCCTTAAGGTTTATGATGATGATTGGTGGAGGAGTAGCTGCTAGGTCCTTATATTGTACATTTTGGGCATTGGTTGGTGGTGAGTTGATGCCTAATTCTTTAACTAGTGCCCCCCTGGATCTTCTAGTGGAAGCATCAGTATTTGCTTCCTGCGCAGGGTGAGTTGGCCCTCTAACTAGTAGTAGCTCCATCATCTATGCAATTTAAGCTTAAAGTTCATCCTATCTTTTCCACATGGCCTCTTGAGCCTGCCTGTGGCTTTCCTCGAGCGGTTCCAATCTTGCGATGTGGTCTTCAGCCATTCTCTTTCTATTGCTCTGGTGTAGTAACCATATCTAGGTATTGATGATGTTGATTGGTCTCGATTCACAGTGGTTAAACCTTATGTAAATTCAAAAATTTTTAGGGAATTAAGTAATTATTAATAGATCAATAATCATTTATGTATATGTATGTATGCATGAGTAATGAACATATTCAAGGGCATTTGCTTTACTACAAGACTTCAAAATCCATAATTTCCATTGATTTTAGAAGAGAATTACATATCACTTATCATATTAGAATATGTCCATAGAACTTCCTAATTTGGTCATCTGCTTTTCGGGTTGTTCCAAAAATTGAAATATCGTCGAGTCAAATTCGCCAACTGGGTTAATCTGTCTTTGAAGTCCTTGGATCTTCTCTACCATATCCCTTGCTTGGATGACTATTGAGTGAATTTGTTTCGTCAAATGATCAATATAAAACTGTCACCCTAGCGAATTGGTCATCCATTTGTCACATTCGTCTCGAACTTGGCAAAACTTATTATCCCAACAGACATCCATTTCCTCGTATGCTTGGGCCCATGCCTCAATGTTGCACTCTCTTTGAGAAAACACTTGTCTTACTTGCCCCAAAGCTGAAATGAGTGCTTCTTTTTCTTTGAATAATTCTGTCATCCTTTTCCATTCTCAGTGAATGGCATTTTTGAGCGCTCATTCTTTTCTGTGGACCTCTTCCAGTATCTTCGTGTATCTAAGTGTGCCCTTTGCTCTTGTTCGAATGCAGCTGCCTTGGCTTTGCTTCCTATGACTTTTAGCTTTCCACTTTCCAAGCTCTCTGCGGAGCTTATGCCTTTCCTTAACAACTTGACTAGGAAATTTGCTAAAGCTTCTAGATAGACTAATGATTTTCATCTTCTTGTTTTGTTCCACCCAATCATGCTTCATTAAAGTGTATTGCTCCTCCATTTTCTGAAGATCCTTTTTTTTGGCTTCCATCTTTATCTTTAGATACATGATCTCTTCCTAGAGGGCTTGATCTTGGTAATCAGTCTTTTTCGGTCTCTTCTATCTCTTCTTTGATTAACTCCACTTCAAAAGGTGTGGGAGGCTTTGGTTGAATGGTCGCTTGAAGATCGACCCCCTTTATGCTTGGAATAATCAAATCACAACCTTGAATTGGTCTTTATGCATCATACTTAAGAGTGGTCTAATCTGTGAAGATAGCAGCCCAGACTTGTATCTCTCTTTCCAATGTATGGTAGTTGTCGGAAGCATGTTCTTTTGTCTTTCCCCATGATAATCAAAATCCACACTAGCCAAATCGAAAGCAATGGAATGAATTACTTAATCCCATATTACCATTAGACCAAAAGTGGTGCATATCCGACTATACCCCATAATCCAAGCAAAGGCACAAATGATAATTAACCGCACCTAGATAAGACAGATTTTGGTGCAAACTAAAAAGCTCTCCATGTTATCTCTTTCAGGGCCAAGTTCTTCAATGATGCCACCCACTTCGTTGACAACTATGGCCAATCTTTCTCCACAAAATGTTGGAGAGGGATAAAGTGTGAGAAATAAGGTCTAATCTTATAGGTGCCATCTCCCAAAAAAGGGTACAGGCCCAGATATATAGCACTAATGCACTCCCAAAGAATCTACCTTTTCCTAACTTTCAACATGCGTTAAATGCTCAAATGATTTATGCTAAGATGGCAAGAAGGATGCATATTTTGCTTTAACTAGTCAAAGAGCTCAATCACCACTACTTTCACATGTCTGAGTACCTTTAGGAAGAAAACCAACCCGTACATAGCTAAAGCAAATGCATCAAGGGCTTTCTCTTTTTCTGGATGATCCCTAATATACCCCTTCAAAAATTGCCATGAAACAACTATGGCATTGCCTTTATGTTTGAAGCGAAGAGACCGGGGAGATAAATCAAGGATATGTGCGTAGCTCTTTCTATGACACACCAGGTTGCATTCTTTGCATTAGATAGGTCTTGTCTCCACTTGTCCTAACCTTAATAATGATGCAATCTATTATATGGTGAGGGTTATGTCATGGTGGTTAAATGAAAAGCATCGGTAAAAGGAGTCCTAGAATTCTATCAGAGCTTGGACCAACTATTCATCTATGGGGATCTTCAACAACATGGCCATATGTCCATATTTTGCCATAAACTAGGTTTGCTTGGCTTTATCCTATCCTTCCCATATATGTACCAATTCAAAAATATTATTTTGTCTGAGATCCAAGTGTGTGATCTTTGATAATCTCAATACAAAGTCCTTTGGTATGTAGTCCCCCATTTTCTTTGATTCAGTTTGGACTCTGTGCAGACTTGTTCAAAAGTTCTTGAAATAACAACCACTTTTGCTTGGTTGACCATAAAATCAAAAAAAAATTAGCTGGATTTGAAATCAGGCCTAAAACAAGTACCCATGATGCAAATGAATGCAAAAGAAGGACAAGAAAAGAAAAAAGTAAACAAGTTAGTATCCATGAAATAAAAATTCCTTGATAATAAAACATAGCAATAAATAATCTCACAAAGATGTAATTGAAATAAAACAGGCGAATAAAGAAAGCAAAAGGGTGCATATCCCTTCGTATCTCCCTAACCTCGGTGACACCTATAGTAAAGGTATGGTACTGATTGGGAAGCTACCAAGATTCACTATATGAGGTTTAGGTCAGACTTCTAAATCGGTTCTCGAATTGCCTCTAGTCCAAAATGGACTAATGAGGTACCTTCTCCTTATCCATCATGGATTTATGTTGGAAAAGGTTCAATTCAAGTGGGAGTATCTTAGAAGGCATAGGAATTTACACCCAGTAGGCTTTTCACTAGCCCAAACAAATGCTAACACCTTAGAAGGCAGAGTTACTTCACCTCCTCCTAAATAATTAGGTACTTATGTCCCTCCTGCATTAGACAGAAGGGAAACTATTGCAGATGTGCATAGTGTGTACGAAAGGGATAAGCATACCTTTTTTTAAAACAAAGAGAAAATACATAAACATTGACTTAAAAATAAAACAAATCATAAAAAAATTTTCCTAAATAGGAATTGAAACCAAATACCAATTAAAACTAGATTAATTAAAATTTAATTAACACATGATCAGTTTTTGGCCTAACTTTCTAGCTATCCCTACTGGAGTCGCTAAGCGATCGCAACGTGGCTTGGATACGAATTCTGACCAAGCTCGACTTAAATGACCTTTGACTATATAAGTGGTGATGTATCATTATTTCAAAACTATTTATTTTTCTCTTTTTTTGGGGTTATATCGATATTAATATTCCCTTATTTCTGGGGACTCAGTAGTTAAGATGAATCATTTGCCTATCTTAACCCTAAATAGTCATCATGAAATGATTATTTATTTGGAGTCACCACCAATATGTTTTAGCCAGGTGAGATTCATCACCTATCAGAATTAATGCTTTAAGCATCATGAAACCATAAAAATAAATTCCGTGGTCTATGAAATAGTGGCCTAGATGCAAATCCTGACCAAGCCTGAGTTAAACAGCCCTTGACTATATAAGTGGTGATGTATCATTATTTCAAAACTATTTATTCTTCTTTTTTTTGGGTGATATCGATATTAATTTCTTTTATTTCTAGGGACTCAGCAGTTAAGATAAAGCGTTCACCCATCTTAACCCTAAATAGTCATCATGAAATGACCATTTGTTTGGAATCACCACCAATCTGTTTTGGCCGAGTGAGATTGGTCACCTGTCAGAATTAATGCTTTAAGGGTCACGAAACCCTAAAGATAAATTCCATGGTCTACAAAATACTAAAGATCAATTTTAAAGGTTCAGGAGTCGGTTACAGCCATAAGTAAAGATCGACCATCTTGTGATGCCTAAAATTGGTACCTTATTGATCATGATTAATTTGAACTTTAATTTTTTATCCAGCTTCAATATGTGGTACTTAATTATAATTCCCATATTGTTAAAATAAGGTTTTATTATTCCATTAAAGAAAATCAGGGTTTTACATTTTAAAAATTGAAATGTCTTATGCACCCCCATCGATAAACCAATGGGACACGAAAGTTTTTATTATTCCTTTTTATACCCTAACGAAAAACCAAAGGGACATAAAAGGTTATAAAAACCCAAAATGTCTTTCACATCATACTAGAGTACTTGGCAGAATGTGAAAGGTTTTAATTTGTATAAAATTCTTGATTTCCATTTTGAAAAGGGTATCTCGCCATTAGAATGATTCGTAAAACCCCTATCACATATGGGTGGAAGGAGTTTCATGCATCACTCGAACTTTGAGACATTGCCTTTATTTTACAAAGACATACGAATTTTATTTGAAACAAAAATAAAAGACCTATGACTCAGTCTAGATACTAAAGTACTAATACAAATCTAGGACTAAAAGGATAAAAGAAAAATGAACCATCCTTAAAGTATACATTCAGCATAGAAACACCCGATGGTTACTTAAGACTAGGTTTTAAGAATAATTAAAATATCCCTAAAGCTTACCATTGACACTAAGGCACCGATAACTACTTAGGATCTAGTTCTAAGGAAAATTTAAAAAATTCCTAAGGCTCACCATCGACACTAAGGCACCCGATAACTATTTAGGATTAGGTTCTAAGGAAAATTAAAATATTCCTAAGGCTAACCATCGACACTAGGGCACCCGATAACTACTTAGGATTGGGTTCTAAGAAAAATTAAAATATTCCTAAAGCTTACCATCAACACTAAGGCACCCAATAACTATTTAGGATTGAGTTCTAAGGAAAATTAAAATATCCCTAAGGCTTATCATTGAAACTAAGGCACCCGATAAGAAAAATTACAAAAAATCCCTTGAGTATACATTCGACATAAAAAGGCTAAATGAACTTTAAACTTTCACCTTTGGCATAAAAGCATCCCGATAAGAAAAATTATGAAAAAGTCCCTGGGGATACCTTCAACATGAAAGTATGTCGGTACCCCTAATGGACTAAAAAATGACCTTAAAAGGGTAAAGAAACCTTAAACATTCATCTTTAGCATAAAAACATCCCCGTGAAGAAAATTACAAAAATTCCCTTGGGGTATACCTTCGACATGAGAGTATTGAAGTACCTCTAATGGACTCAAAAAGACAAGTAATGATGATTCTTACTCTAAATGGGTAATTTAGATTACAAAAATGACCTAAAGTATGAAAATTGCTAGTGGGTCCCTAAATTTCTTAAAATTAAATATTAGTCCTAAATTGGTTTAAAATGCTAAAAAAGATATTTTTATTTTTTTGACCCACAAACACCATAAAGGAGAAGTTTAAATTTTAAAATAACCTAACACGCAAAAATACCATTAAGTTTCTAAATTTTCAAAAATTATATTTCGCACCCTAACGGAAAACCAAAAGAATACAAAACGTTTTTATATTTTTAGTACCTCACCGAAGGACCAATGGGATGCTAAAATATTTAAAAGAATCTAAATGGATGATTTCATGCTAAAGATAACCATTTTGTCCTAAAAATGCCAAATTGCCATAAGGGTCCTTAAACTTTCTCAATTTTATACTTAGGTACCTAAGTTAAAAAAAAACCTAAATCATCACAAAATACAATTAATCAGGTAAAAATCATGAAGAACATCCATAAGAAGGTTCGGTCAAACACCTTTGACCAAAAAAGAAAATTTTCCATCATTTGCAAACTAGCCGCAAAACTTTAAGAAATTGCAAAATACCCCCTAAGGTGTGAAAAATACCTAGGGTATGATATGAAATACCCAAAATCAGTTTCCAAGTTATCCATAAAACTTTCAGTCAAACCCTTTGACCGTACAACAAAAAATTCTATTATTTGTAGACAAGTCCTTATACTTTGCTAAAATTGCAAATTGGCCCTTACGTGATTAAAATGTAAAATTAGGCTTTAAATGAATCAAAATAATAAAAAAAAGTCACATAAAAGATCAACAAGCAAAATTTGGTCACTTCTTTTTGCCCCTAAAATAAAGTTTTCAATATTTACACAAAAGTCCCTAAACTTTTTAAAATTACAAAGGGCCCTAAAACTAAACAAAATTGTATTTTAATTTGATAAATGTAAAATACACCTAAAAATGCAAGTGTACTTCGGTCAAGCATATAGGTCTAAAAAAGATTTTTTTATATTTTCTTATTCTTTATTTATTTTTTCAGATTAGCCTCTAAACATTTTATATTTACAAAATGACCACAAAGGCACATATACAAGCATGAATTTCAGCCAACACCTTAACAATCTGTCAATCAACTTTTTTTTAAACTCAATAGTCATATATTCACATTTTCTTTAACACAAATTAGCACCATTATATGATAAAATTACAAAACTAAGTATATAAACATGTGATTTCACCATAATAACAATGAAACACTAAAAGTAATAATTTACTAATAAGAAGAAAAGAAAAAAAATCAAATCAAATCAACGAAATTAGTTCATGGCCATTATGCTTAGTCTTTCAACATGGATAAAAAAATCCATGAACTTAATATATTTTAGGCTCACCAAAGAAAAGAAAAATGTATGAAACAAACAAAACTTCTAAGATTTAAGTGGAGATTTATACCTTAACAAAGCTTTAAATTTTTTCTCAAGTATTTTCCTTTTTTCTTTTTTTTTTTTTGGCTTTCCTAAAACTAAAAACCTTAAAGAAAACATCCTCCCCCATTTAAAGGGGAGGATGATTCAGCCAAGGAGGATGAAATACTCCTTGACCAAAATTCCATGTCTTTTTCATCCTTTTTTCCTTTTTTTTTATAAATTTTTTATGTTAAGCTTACTTGTTAGGTTAGAAATAATAAATGTTGTGTCATAAGCCCATACCTCGTTGTCTTTTCTTACAAGCCACTCTATTATCAAGCTCATGATGAAGTTGATTAGCTCATGTAATAGGTAATTGGGATGTAACCAACTTGGTTAGAAAGTAATTAGATTAGAGAACAAGTTAGTTAGCATGTAACTAGTTGGAAAAAGTAAATAAAATAAAATAAAATAAAATTTCAAAAATTAAAATAAAATTGGAATTAATGTTAATTGATCACAGAAAAAATTTTAGAAATGAAATGGTGCAAAAGATCTTGATTGGAAGTTAAAAACTCGTAAAAGTTTATGAGAAATGCCTTAGTGTAAGAAAATTAACATATATGAAAAAAATTCAAAACCCATGAAATAAATTAAAATTTTCAAAACTGTTTCAATTGGAGTTAATTGACAATATTAGATGAATTTTAAAAATTTTAAACCAAAGAAAATTCCCCTGAAAACATTTATGG
The DNA here is from genome assembly GCA_038382065.1 of Adansonia grandidieri. Taxonomy (NCBI): domain Eukaryota; kingdom Viridiplantae; phylum Streptophyta; class Magnoliopsida; order Malvales; family Malvaceae; genus Adansonia; species Adansonia grandidieri. The sequence continues at coordinate 18,648 of JBBYHK010146941.1, read as the reverse complement.
AATAGAAAACTCGATTTTTCAAAAATACGGGAAGTTCAAAAGAAAAAAAAATCAAAACTCATGAAAATGAACGAAGATTAACGTGAATCAAATAATAATATTTAATAAATTTTAAAAATCATAAACCAAGAAAAATCACCTTGAAAATTTTTACCGAGTAAAAAACTCTGTATTTTGAAAATAGGAAAATTTCAAGAAAAAATTCAAAACTCATGAAAATAAATGAATTTTCCAAAACCAATTTATTGTGAATGAAACAATAATATTGAATGAATTTTGATGTTTGAAACTCGAAAGGGTTTTACCAAAAATTTTACGAGTAAAGAAAAACTCGTATTTGAATACCGAAAAAAATTACAAAATTTCATTGACACTGAAGTAAAACAAATTAAAGACCACACATTATTCAAAACATTAATTTCTAAGCTGAAGAAAATGAACTTGTAAAATTTTAAAAATATATCAACAAGAACCAAAAGTAAAATTCACGAGCATGATACTCGTAGGACTCCAAAATTTAAAATTAATTTATAAAATTAATAGTTTGGCACTTCATGGTAGAAAATGCCAATACATATTTTTCCTTGAATATTTATGATTTTTCAGGGTGAGAATCAGCATAAAACCACATCGGTGTCGGTAAAAATATCGAACCACTAATTTTTTGAGTTTTTCAAAAAAATCTCATGAAATTCCTAAAAATAGGAAAATTAATTGTAAGATCATTCGCAGAGGTAATTTCCAAAATTTGCCAAGCACTTGTTCAAAAACAAAAAAATTTCCTTTATAGATTTATCCTTTTTACCTGAGAAAATGGATTTTTCTATCATGTGTAATACAGTTCTTTACATATGATTTATTAAAATTATAAAAATGTGAAACTACTCTGGTGGAAGTTAACCTCCATCAGAGTGGCCACTACATTTATGTTCTAGGATACTTAGGACTTTTGGAGACAAATAGCTCAGATGAAATTAGATGTCTATAGCGCCTAATCATGAAAAGAATATAGATTATTATAAGAATTAAAGTTTGTCTCATTTGATGAATGAACTTTGATTCTAAGAAAAATGGTGGGAAGAAAAGCTTTTCATGCCAAACTAAAACATCAATATCATGTATCCTAATTAGGAGATTGTGCTTATAGTACCTGATCACAAAAAAGAATTAAGATTTTTAGGTGTATCCAAGTTTGTCTTATTTGATGGATGAACTTTGATTATAAGGAAAATGGTGGAAAGAAAAGCTTTTCTTGCCAAATGAAAGCATCAATATCATTTATCTCAATAAGAAGATCATGATTATAGTGAATAATCACGAAAATAATGGTGGTTTTTATGTGAATCCAGGTTTGTCTCACTTGACATACAAACTTTTATTCAAAAGAAAATGATGGAAAGAAAAGCTTTTCTTGCCAAACCAAAGTATCAATATCGTGTATCCTAATGAGGAGAATGTGCTTATAGTGCCTGATCATAAGAGAATGGAGATTCTTATGAGAATCCAAGTTTCTCTCATTTGACTGATTAACTTTGATTCTAAGGAAAATAGAGAAAGAAAGGCTTTTCTTGCCAAACCAAGGTATCAATATTAGGTATCCTAATGAAAAAATTATGATCATAGTGCCTAATCATGAAAAGATTGGAGAATATTATAAGAATCCATGTTTGTCTCGCTTGACGATGAATTTTGATTCAAAGGAAAATGGTTTAAAGAAAGCTTTTCTTGCCAAAACAAAGCATTAGTATCATGTATCCCAATGAGAAAAATGTGATTATAGTGCCTAATCACAAAAGGAATGGAGATTATTTCAAGGATTAAAGTTTGTCTCATTTGATGGATGAGCAATGATTCTAAGAAAAATGGTGGAAAATAGAGCTTTTATTGCCAAATAAAGCATCAATATCGTCTATCCTAATGAGAAAATCATGATTCTAGTGCTTAATTATGGAAATAACGAAGATTATTATAAGAATCCTAGCTTGTCTAATTTAATGGATGAACTTTGATTCTAAGAAAAATTATGGGAAGAAAAGCTTTTCATGCCAAATTATAAGCATCAATATCACGCATCCCAATGAAGAGAATATGCATATTGTGCCTGATCACAAAAAGAATAGAGATTTTTAGGAGAATCCAAGTTTGTCTCATTTGATGGACAAATTTTGATTCTAAGGAAAATGGTGGATAAAAAGCTTCTCTTGTCAAACCAAAGCATTAATAACATCTATCCTAATAGGAAGATCATGATTATAGTGCAAAATGATGAAAATAATGGAGAGTTCTATGAAAATCCAAGTTCGTCTAATTTGACAGGCGAACTCTAATTCTTAGGAAAATTGCAAAAAAAAAGCTTTTCTTGCTAAATCAAAGCATCAATATTATGCATCATAATGAGAAGAATGTGCAAGAATAGGGATTCTAAAGAGAATCCAAGTTTGTCTTATTTAATCGATGAACTTTGATTTTAAAGAAAATGGTGGAAAAAAGGTTTTTCCTTCCAAATTAGAGCATTAGTATCATCTATGCCAATGATAATATCAAGATCATAGTGCGTAATCATGAAAAGAATGGAGATTATTATAAGAATCCAAGTTCATCTTACTTGATAGACGAACTTTAATTCTTACGAAATAGGTGGAAAAAAAGCTTTTCTTACCAAACTAAAGCATCAATATTGAGCATTCAAACAACAAGAAAGTAATTATAGTGCCTAATCACAAAAAATAAAGGTTTTTAATAAGAATCCAAGTTTATCTCACATGATATACAAACTTTGGTTCAAAAGAAAATGGTCGAAAGAAAAACTTTTCTTGCCAAAGTAAAGCATAAATATCCAGTATCCTAATGAGAAAATCGTGATCATAGTGCCTAATAACAAAAATTGAAAATTATTATAAGAATCCAAGTTTGTCTTATTTGACAAATGAATTTTTATTCAAAGGAAAATTGTGAAAGGAAAAGCTTTTCTTGCCAAAGCAAAGCATTAATATCATGTATCCCAATGAGGAGAATGTGATTATGGTGCCTAAGCACAAAATAATGGAGATTATTTCAAGAATCAAAGTTTGTTTCATTTGATTGATGAACAATGATACTAAGGAAAATGATGAAAAGAAGAGCTTTTCTTGACAAATCAAAGCATCAATATCATGTATCCTAATAAGAAGATCAAGGTTCTAGAGCCTAATCATGAAAAGAATGGAGATTGTTATAAGAATCCAAGTTTGTCTTATTTGCCGAATGAACTTTGATTCTAAGAAAAATATTGGGAAGAAAAGCTTTTCATGCTAAACCAAAGCATCGATATCGTATACCCTAAAGAAGAATGTGCTTATGTGACTGATCATAAAAAGAATTGAGGTTCTTAGGAGTATTAAAGTTTATCTTATTTGATGAACTTTTTTTCTAAGGAAAATGGTGGAAAAAAAAGTTTTTCTTGCTAAATCGAAGCATTAATATTATTTTTCCCAAAGAAAATCATGATTACAGTGCGTAATCATGAAAAGAAGGTGGTTTTTTTGAGAATCCAAGTTTGTCTCACTTAACATACAAACTTTTATTCAAAAGAAAATGGTGAAAAGAAAAGCTTTTCTTGTTAAACCAAAGCATCAATATCGTGTATCCCCAGGAGGAGAATGTGCTTATAGTGCGCGATAGCAAAAGAATAAAGATTCTTATGGGAATCCAAGTTTATCTCATTTCATGGACAAATTTTGATTACTGGGAAAATGGTGGAAAAAAAACTTTTCTTACCAAATTGAAGCATCATTATTAGGTATCCTAAGGGGGAAATCGTGATCACAGTGCCTAATCCTGAAAAGATCCATGTTTGTCTCATTTGACTGGAGAACTTTAATTCAAAGGAAAATGTTGGAAGAAAAAGCTTTTCATGCCAAAACAAATTATTAATATCATGTATCCCAATGATGGGAATGCTATTATAGTGCCTAATCAGAAAAAGAATGGAGATTATATCAAGAATCAAAGTTTGTCTCATTTGATGGATGAGCCATGATGCTAAGGAAAATGGTGGAAAGAAAAGCTTTTCTTGCCAAATCAAAGCATCTATATCGTGTATCCTACTAAGAGGATCGTGATTCTAGTGCTTAATCCTGAAAAGCTTAGAGATTATTATAATAATCCAAGTTTGTCTCATTTGACAATTGAACTTTAACTATGAGAAAAATGATGGGAAGAAAAGCATTTTTTGCCAAACCATAGTGCATCAATCTTATGCATCCTAATAAGGAAATCATGATCACAGTGCCTAATCACCAAAGGATTAGAGATTATTATAAGAATTCAAGCTTGTCTCAAGCTCTTTTGATGGGCAAAATTTGATTCGAAGGAAAATGGCAAAAAAAATGCTTTTCTAACAAAACCAAAGCATCAATATCAGCTATCCTAATCAGAAGATCATGATCATAGTGCATAATCATTAAAAGAAGGTGGTTTTATGAGAATCCAAGTTTTTCTCACTTGATGAATGAACTTTGACTCAACAAAATGGTGGAAAAAAAAGCATTCCTTGTAAAACCAGCAACAATTCGTGTACCCAATAAAGAGAATGTGCTTATAGTGCCCGATCATAAAAAGAATGGATATTCTTATGAGAATCTAAGTTTCTCTCACTTGATAGACAAGCTTTGATTCTAAGGAAATTATGGAAAGAAAAGCTTTCCTTGCCAAAACAAAGTTCAGTATAAGGTATCCTAATGAGAAAATTGTGATCATAGTGCCTAATCATGAAAATATTAGAGATTATTATAAGAATCCAAGTTTGTCTTCTTTGATGGATGAATAAAGATTTTAAGGAAAATAGTGGAAACAAAACTTTTCTTACCAAATCAAAGCATCAATATCATGTATCCTAATAAGAAGATCATAACTCTAGAGCCTAATAATGAAAAGAATAGAGATTATTATAAGAATCCAAGTTTGTCTCATTTGATAGATAAACTTTGATTCTAGGAAAATGGTGGGAAGAAAAGCTTTTCATGCCAAATCAAAGTGTAAATATTGTGTATCCCAATGAGGAGAATGTGGTTATAGTGCCAGATCAAAAGAGAATTAAGATTCTTAAAAGTATCCAAGTTTGTCTCATTTGATGGACGAACTTTGATTCTAAGGAAAATGGTGAAAAGAAAAGCTTTTCTTGCCAAAGCAAAGCAGCAATATCATCTATCCCAATGAGAAAATAATGATTACAGTGCGTAATCATGAAAAGAATGGTAATTTTCACGTGAATCCAAGTTTGTCTCATTTGATATATGAACTTTTATGCGAAAGAAAATGGTGGAATAAAATGCTTTTCCTGCTAAATCAAAGCATCAATATAATCTATCCTAATGCAAAGATAATGATTACAACATGTAATCATGAAAAGAATGGTGGTTGTTATGAGAATCCAAGTTTGTCTCACTTGACATATAAACTTCCATTCAAAAGAAAATGGTGGAAAGAAAAGCTTTTCTTGCCAAACCAAAGCATCAACATCATGTATCCCAATGAAGAGAATGTGTTTATAGTGCCGATCACAAAAAAAATAGAGATTCCTACAAGAATCCAAGTTCTCTCATTTGAGGGAGAGCTTTGATTCTAGGAAAAATCATGGAAAAAAAAGCTTTTCCTACCAAACCAAAGCATCAGTATTAGGTTTCCCAATGAGAAAACCATGATCACAGTGCCTAATCATGAAAAAATTAGAGATTATTATAAGAAGCCTAGTTTGTCTTATTTGACTGATGGACTTTGATTCAAAAGAGAATGGTGGATGACAAAGCTTTTCTTCCTAAAACAAAGCATTAATATTATGTATCCTAATGAGGAGAATGTGATTATATTTCCTAATGACAAAAGCATTGGAGATTATTTCAAGAATCAAAGTTTGTCTTATTTAATGGATGAACAATGATTTTAAGCAAAATAATGGAAAAAAAAAACTCTTCTTGCCAAATCAAAGCATCAATATCATATATCCTAACAAGATGATCACGATTCTAGCTCCGAATCATGAAAAGAATAGAGATTATTATAAGAATCCAAGTTTGTCTCATTTGATGGATGACCTTTAACTCTAACAAAAATAGTGTGAAGAAAAACATTTCATGCCAAACTAAAACATCAATATCATGTATCCCAATGAGAAGAATGTGCTTATAGTACCAAATCACAAAAAGAATTGAGATTCTTAAGAGTATCCAAGTTTGTCTCATTTGATGGATGAACTTTGATTATAAGGAAAATGGTGAAAAAAAAATCTTTTCTTGCCAAACCAAAGTGTCAATACCATTTATCCCAAAAAAAAGATCGTGATTATAATGTGTAATCATGAAAACAATGGTGGTTTTTATGTGAATCCACATTTGTCTCACTTGACATATGAACTTTCATTCAAAAGGAAATGATGGAAAGAAAAGCTTTTCTTGCCAAACCAAAGTATCAATATCATGTATCCTAATAAGGAGAATATGCTTATAGTGGCCAATCATAACAGAATGGAGATTCTTATGAGAATCCAAGTTTCTCTCGTTTGACAGATACACTTTGATTCTAAGGAAAATGGTGGAAAACTAAGGTATTAGTATTAGGTATCCTAATGAAAAAATTATGATCATAGCACCTAATCACGAAAAGATTAGAGATTATTGTAAGAATCCAAGTTTGTTTCATTTGACCAATGAACTTTGATTCAGAGGAAAATGGTTTAAAGGAAATGCTTTTTTTGCCAAAACAAAGCATTAATATCGTGTATCCCAATGAGGAGAATATGATTATAGTGCCTAATCAGAAAAAGAGTGGAGATTATTTCAAGAATCAAACTTTGTCTCATTTGATGGATGAACAATGATTCTAAGGAAAATGGTGGAAAATAGAGCTTTTCTTGCCAAATAAAAGCATCAATATCATGAATCCTAATGAGAAGATCGTGATTCTAGTGCTTAATTATGAAAATAACTGAGATTATTACAAGAATCATATCTTGTCTAATTTGACAAATAAACTTTGATTCTAAAAAAAATGGTTGGAAGAAAAGCTTTTCATGCCAAACCATAAACATCAACATCATGCATCCTAATAAGGAGAATGTGCATATAGTGCCCGATCATAAAAAGAATGGAGATTCGTGGGAGAATCCAAATTTGTCTCATTTAATGGACAAATTTTGATTCTAAGGAAAATGGTGGATAAAAAGCTTTTCTTGCCAAACCAAAGCATCAATATCATCTATCCTAATGGGAAGATCATGATTATAGTGCAAAATCATGAAAGGAAATGAGATTTTTACAAAAATCCAAGTTCATCTAATTTGATAGGTGAACTGTAACTCCTAGGAAATGGCAAAAAGAAAAGCTTTTCTTGCCAAATCAAAGCACCAATATTGTGCATCCAAATGTGAAGAATATGTAAGAATAGGGATTCTAAAGAGAATCCAAGTTTATCTTATTTGATTGATTCTAAGGAAAATGGTGGAAAAAAAGCTTTTCTTGTCAAATCATAATATCATCTATCCCAATGATAATATCATGATTATAGTGTGTAATCATGAAAAGAATGGAGATTATTATGCGAATCCAAGCTCGTTTTACTTGATGGATGAACTCTAATTCTTAGGAAAATGGTGGAAAGAAAAGATTTTCTTACCAAACCAAAGCATCAATATGGACAATCCAAACGAGAAAAAGTAATTATAGTACCTAATCACAAAAAAAAAAGGTTTTTACAAGAATCCAAGTTTGTCTCACGTGACATATGAACTTTAGTTCAAAAGGAAATGGTTGAAAGAAAAGCTTTTCCTGCCAAACCAAAGCTTCAATATCAAGTATCACAATGAGAAAATCATGTTCATAATGCCTAATCGCAAAAAGATAGGAAATTATTATAAGAATCCAAGTTGATCTCATTTGACAAATGAATTTTGATTCAAAGGAAAATGAAAGAAGGAAAAGCTTTTCTTGCCAAAACAAAGCATTAATATCATGTATCCCAGTGAGGAGAATATGATTATGGTGCCTAATCATAAAAAAATGGAGATTATTTCAAGAATCAAAGTTTGTTTCATTTGATTGATGAACAATAATAGTAAGGAAAATGGTGGAAAGAAAAGCTTTTCTTGCTAAATCAAAGCATCAATATAATGTATCCTAATGAGAAGATCATGATTCTAGAGCCTAATCATGAAAAGAATGCAGATTGTTATAAGAACCAAAGTTTCTCTCATTTGACGAATGAAATTTGATTCTAAGAAAAATGGTGGGAAGAAAAGCTTTTCATGCTAAATCAAAGCATCAATATCGTGTATCCCATAGAGGAGAATGTGCTTATAGTGCCTGATCATAAAAAGAATTGAGATTCTTAGGACTATCAAATTTTGTCTCACTTGATGGACAAACTTTAATTCTAAAGAAAATGGAGGAAAAAAGCTTTTATTACCAAACTAAAGCATCAATATCATTTATCCCAATAATAAATCATGATTACGGTGCATAATCATGAAAAGAACGGAGGATTTTATGAGAATCCAAGTTTATTTCACTTGACATATGAACTTTTATTCAAAAGAAAATGATGGAAAGAAAAGCTTTTCCTGCCAAATCAAAGCATCAATATCGTGTATACCAATGAATAGAATGTGCTTATAGTGCCTGATCACAAAAAGAAAGGAGATTCTTATGAGAATCCAAGTTTCTCTCACTTGACTTACAAGCTTGGACTCAAAGGAAAATCATAGAAAGAAAAGCTTTTCTAGCCAAACCAAAGCATCAGTATCATGTATCACAATGAGAAAATCATGATCATAGTGCCTAATCGAAAAGATATTGGAGATTATTGTAAGAGTCCTAATTTGTCACATTTGACTGATAAACTTTGATTCAAAGGAAAATGGTGGAAGGAAAAGCTTTTCCTACCAAAACAAAGCATTAATATTGTGCAACCCAAAGACGAGAATGTGATTATAGTGCCTAATCACAAAAAAATTAGAGATTATTTCAAGAATCAAAGTTTATCTCATTTGATAGTTAAACAATGATTCAAGGAAAATGGTAGAGAGAAGAGCTTTTCTTGTAAAATCAAAGTATTAATATCGTGTATCCGAATGAGAAGATCATGATTCTAGAGCCTAATCATGAAAAAAAAGAGATTATTATAAGAATCCAAGTTTGTCTAATTTGATGGATGAACTTTGATTCTAAGAAAAATAGTGGGAAGAAAAGCTTTTCATGCCAAACCAAAGCATCAATGTCGTGTATCCCAATGAGGAGAATGTGCTTATAGTGCCCAATCACAAAAATAATTGAAATTCTTATAAGTATCCAAGTTTGTCTTATTCAATGGATTTTAAGAAAAATAATGGAAAGTAAAGCTTTTCCTGCCAACCAAAGCATCAATATTATGTATCCCAATGAGGAAAATGTGCTTATAGCACTCGATTGCAAAAGATTGAAGATTCTTACGAGAATCCAAGTTTCTCTCATTTGATGGACAAACTTTGATTCTAAGGAAAATGGCAGAAAAAATGATTTTCTTGCCAAACCAAAATATCAATATCATCTATCCCAATGAGAAGATCATGATTATAGTGCATAATCATGAAAGAATGGCAATTTTTATGAGAATCCAAGTTTGTCCCACTTGACGTACGAACTTTGTTTTAAAAGAAAATGGTAGATGTTGCCACATGCCCACCTTTAAAACTTCAAGATGATCCAAAACGTATAGTGTGCTCAACTTAAAAATAAGGGATGGTTGGTTATGGTCGAGCCTTTGAATTATCCCATGATCAAGATTTGGATTAGGCATGGTAAGACGAAGGAGAGGGAGATCAACAGGTGAATTGCTTACACAATTGAGTCTTATATGGCCACCACGAAGTGGCCATAAGCTAGGAGTCACCAGTAATCATTATAGGCTAGGCAGGAACGGACGCCATTGAAAACAATGTTTTAAGTTATTAAACTTAGGACATCAATTTCATGGTCTATGCGGTCCAAAGATTCATTGGTTGGGTTCGGGAGTTTGTTATGCATATAAAGGTATAAACCTCCTTGTGACACTCGAAATTAGTACCCATTAATTATATCTCACTGTGGTCTTCGTTAAATCGGTTCAATTTTGTCTTTATTGAGATATAATTCCCCTTAATGCATGAAGTTTTCTAAAAGTAGATCTAATTTTTCTATTTTTTCTAAAAAAGAATAGCTTATCTATGCACCTTGGAGATATGAGGTGCATAGTGATTTTTGTGAAAACAAAGTTCAGATTGGATTTTGAAAATTTGGATGTTTCGTATTAGATACTGAAGAGACACCAACATAGAACATTGCCTTGTAAGTTTTATTGAAAAACAAATTTTAAAAATGAATGCATGGTGATCATTATAAAAAAAAAATGAGTTAATAACACGAAAGAGAAATATAATAATATCATAAACAAGCAATCACAAAAAAGCACATAATAAGGAGGGAATACCAGAATGTATCTCATAATCACCTTCGATTATTGAAGAATAAGAGGGATGATGATTTTAGAGATTGGTCTAGATTCGGTGGAGATTTAAGGGACAAAAATGATTTTAATCAAAGCAGTCTAAGGTAGTTAAATAAGAGAAAATTTTGAATTTCTCTTTTAAAAAAACGATGATGGAGTACCTCTTTGGAGAGGTAAGGTTAGAGTATCACCAATAATAAGTTAGGAAAATATTTAGGAACAAAGAGAAAATTTGAACTCTTAATGAAAAATGAGGTTGGAGTATCCCCTTAGAATAATGGGATTAGAGTATCTCCACTAGCAAAAATTTTAATATGAATTTTTTTTATTTTTAGCTTTGATCCGAGTCAAAAGGGGCTAATGTTATGAGAGGACTCGAGCAGATGCATTTTGAGACATTAGAACATCTTGATAAAATGAGAGTAAAAAATTAAGTTAAAAAGAATAAAGGTCAGCATCATATCATCTCTTTTCCCAAATTTATTTCAGGTGCATCCAAAGGGTTTAGGGGGTAAATGAGGCACCATTGGAAGGTAACTTGATTAGGTTTAAAGTAAAAATATTGCAAAAATCTTAGGAAATAACATTCTGGGTAGAATTAATTTTTGAAGTTAGTCTATATTGACACTGGCAGCATGTGCAAGGGAAAAGGCACACTGAACTTTGAAAAACCATTCCAAGCTTATCCAAGATCATTAAATTGTGAATAATTCCTTTTCAAAACTAGAATTTTGTGAGCTCTTTACAAAAAATATTTAAAATGTTTTTTAAAAATCATTTGATTGGATAAAGTGGCTCAAACAGAATATTGCATGCTAGTTCTAGTGTTTCGAAAGCAAAAGTTCAAAACATCATAACTCCCTTACTTAGGATGATCTGGGGGTAAATAAGACATCGTTAGAAAGATAATTTGATGCCTTTTAAGGGAAAAATATTAGAAAATTTAAAGCAAATAGTTGTGGTTCAAAAATGATTTTTCAAATCTAGACTACAGTGCTTCCAAAACAAAAATATGAGGATTATTCAATATTTTAGGGTTTTTCAAAGATAGGCTTGAGTCTAGGATGCATTTGATGGATAGACTTTAACTCTAAGGAAAATCATGGAAAGAAAAGCTTTTCTTGCCAAACCAAAACATTAGTATCGTGTATACCAATGAGAAAATCATGACCATAGTGCCTAATCCTGAAAAAATTAGAGATTATTATAAGAAAATCAGTTTATCTCATTTGAATGAAGAACTTTGATTCAAAGGAAAATAGTGGAAATAAAAGTTTTTCTTGCCAAAATAAAGCATTAATATCATGTATCTCAATGAGGAGAATGTGATTATAGTGACCAATCACAAAAAAATTAGAGATTATTTCAAGAATCAAAGTTTATCTCATTTGATGGATGAACAATGATTCTACAAAAATTGGTGGAATGAAGAGTTTTTCCTACCAAATCAAGAATCAATATCGCTTATCCTAATGAGAAGATCACGATTCTAGAGCCTAATCATGAAAAGAACAGAGATTATTATAAGAATCTAAGTTTGTCTCATTTGACAGATGAACTTTGATTTTAAGAAAAATGGTGGGAAGAAAAGCTTTTCATGCTAAACCAAAGAATCAACATCGTGTATCCCAATGACCAGAACATTCTTATAGTGCTCGATCATGAAAGAATGGTGATTCTTACTAGAATCTAAGCTTGTCTCATTTAACAAAAAAACTTTATTCTAAGAAAAATGGTGGAAAGAAAAGCTTTTCTTGCCAAACCAAAGCATCAATATTTGGTGTTCCAATGAGGAAATCATGATCATAGTGCCTAATCACGAAAAGATTGGAGATTATTATAAGAATCCAAGTTTGTCTCATTTAATAGATGAATGCTGGTTTAAAGGAAAATGGTGGATGGAAAAGCTTTTCTTGCCAAAACAAAGCATTTATATCGTGTATCCCAATAGCAAGAATGCGATTATAGTGCCTAATCATGAAAAGAATGGAGACTATTTCAAGAGTCAAAGTTTGTCTTATTTGATGGATGAACAATGATTCTAAGGAAAACGGTGGAAAGAAAAGCTTTCGTGCCAAATAAAAGCACCAATATTGTGTATCCTAATAAGAAGATCATGATTCTAGTGCCTAATAATGACAATAGTGGAGATTATTATAAAAATCTAGGTTTGTCTAATCTGATGGATAAACTAGGATTCTAAGAAGAATGGTAGGAAGAAAAGCTTTTCATGCCAAACCTAAGCATTAATATCATGTATCCCGATGAAGAGGATGTGCATATAGAGCTCAATCGCAAAAAGAATAGAGGTTGTTAGGAGAATCCAAGTTTGCCTCACTTGATGGATGAATTTTGATTCTAAGGAAAATGGTGGATAAAAAGCTTTTCTTGCCAAACCAAAGCATCAATATCATCGATCCCAATTAGAAAATCATGATTATAGTGCATAATCGTGAAAAGAATGGAGAATTTTATGAGAGACCAAGTTTGTCTCACTTAACATATTAACTTTGATTCAAAAGAAAATGGTGGAAAGTATAGCTTTTCTAGCCAAACCAAAGCATCAATATCATGTATCTCAATGAGGAGAATGTGCTTATAGAGCCGATCATAAAAAGAATAGAGATTCTTGTGACAATCCAAATGTCTTATTTGACGGATGAACTTTGATTCTAAGAAAAATGGTGAAAAGAAAAGTTTTTCTTCCCAAACAAAAGCATCAGTATATGGTATGCTAATGATAGTATCATGATTATAGTGCATAATTGTGAAAAAAATGGAGATTATTACGAGAATCCAATTTTGTATCACTTAAGGATGAATTCTAATTCTTAGGAAAATGATAGAAAAAAAAAAGTATTTTCTTGCCAAATAAAAGCACCAGTATTGTGTATCCCAAGAAGAATCCAAGTTTGTCTCATTTGACAGACAAACTTTGATCCAAAGGAAAATGGTGGAAGGAAAAGCTTTTCTTACCAAAACAAAGCATTGATATCAAGTACCCCAAGAAGGAGAATGCGATTATAGTGCCTAATCACAAAAAATAGAGATTATTTAAAAAGTCAAATTTTGTCTCATTAGATGGATGAGCAATGGTTATGAGGAAAATGGTGGAAAGATGGGCTTTTATTAACAAATAAAAGAATTAATATCGTGTAACCTAATGAGAAGATCATGATTCTAGTGCCTAATAATGAAAATAGTGGAGATTATTATAAAAATCTAGGTTTATCTAATCTAATGAATGAACTTTGATTCTAAGAAAAATGGTGGGAGGAAAAGCTTTCCATACCAAAACTAAGCATCAATATCATGTATCCTAATGAGGAGAATGTGCATATAATGCCTGATCACAAAAAGAATGGAGATTGTTATGAGAATCCAAGTTCATCTTATTTGATGGATGAATTTTGATTCTAAGCATAATTATGGGTAAAAAGCTTTCTTTGGCAAACTGAGGCATCAATATCAGTGATCCCAATGAAAACATTAGGATTATAGTATGTAATTGTGAAAAGAATAAAGGTTTCTATGAGAATTCAAGTTTGTCTCACTTGATGTATGAACTTTGATTTAAAAGAAAATGATGGAAAGAAAAGCTTTTCTTGCCAAGCCGAAGCATCAATATTGTGTATCTCAATGACAAGAATGTGCTTATACAGCCCGATCATAAAAAGAATGGAGATTCTTATGAGAATCCAAGTCTGTCTTATTTAACATACGAACTTTGATTCTAAGAAAAATGATGGAAAGTAAAACTTTTCTTATTAAACCAAAGCATCAGTGTCAGGTATTTAAATGAGAAAATCTTGATCTTAATGTCTAATCATGAAAAGATTGGAGATTATTATAAGAAAAGCTTTTCTTGCAAAACCAAATCATCAATATTAGGTATCACAATGAGAAGAATGTTATTATGGTGCCTAATCAGAAAAGAATTGAAGATTATTTCAAGAATCAAAGTTTGTCTCATTTGATGGATGAACAATGATTCTAAGGAAATTGGTGAAAGACTAGCTTTTCCTACAAAATCAAAGCATCAATATCATGTATCCTAATAAGAAGATTGGAGATTATTATAAGAATCCAAGTTTATCTCATTTGACATATGAACTTTGATTCAAAGGAAAATTATGCAAGAAAATGCTTTCCTTGCCAAAGCAAAGAAATGATATCATGTAACCTAATGTGGAGAATGCGATTATATTGCCTAAACACAAAAGAATGAAGATTATTTTGAGAATTAAAGTTTGTCTCGTTTGATAGATGAACAAAGATTCTGAGGAAAATGGTGGAAAAAAGAGCTTTTCTTGCCAAATAAAAGCATCAATAGCGTGTATCCCAATATAAAGGTCATGATTCTAGTGCCTAATAATGAAAATAAAATAGATTATTATAAAAATCTAGCTTTGTCTAATTTGATGAATGAACTTTCATTTTAAGAAAAATGGTGGGAAGAAAAGCTTTTCATGCCAAACCAAAGCATCAATATCATGTATCCTAATGAGGAGAATGTGCATATAGTGCCCGATCACAAAAGGTTGGAGATTGTTAAGAGAATCCAAGCTTGTCTCATTTAATGGATGAATTTTGATTCTACAAAAAATGGTGGATAAAAAGCTTTCCTTGCCACACCAAAACATGGATTCCAATGAGAAGATCGTGATTATAGTGCATAATCATGAAAAGAATCGACGATTTTACGAGAATTCAAGTTTGTCTCACTTGACATATGGATTTTGATTCAAAAGAAAATGATGAAAAGAAAAGATTTTCTTGCCCAATCGAAGCATCAATATATGTATCTCAATGAGGAAAATGTGCTTATAAAGCCTGATCAAAAAATGAATGGAGATTCTTATAAGAATCCAAGTTTGCCTCATTTGACAGATGAACTTTTATTCTAAGGAAAATGGCAAAAAGAAAAGCTTTTCTTCCTAAACCAAAGCATCAATATCTGGTATCCCAATGATAATATAATGATTATAGTGCATAATCGTGAAAAAAATAGAGATTATTATGAGAATCAAAGTTTGTATCATTTGACAGATGAACTCTAATTCTTAGGAAAATGGTGAAAAGAAAAGCTTTTCTTGCCAAAATAAAGCATGAATATCGTGCATCTAAATAAGGAGAAAGTGATTATAGTTCCTAATCACAAAAAATGTAGGTTTTTACGAGAATCCAAGTCTGTCTCACATGACATACGAACTTTGATTCAAAAGAAAATACTAGAAAGAAAAACTTTTCTTGCCAAACCAAAACATCAATATCAAGTATCCCAATGAGAAAATCATGATCATAGTGCTTAAACACGAAAATATTGGAGATTAGCATCGTGTATCTTAATAAAAAGAATGTGACTATAGCGCCTAATCACAAAAAGAATGGAGATTATTTCAAGAATCAAAGTTTGTCTTACTTGATGGATGAATAATGATCCTAAGGAAAATGGTGAAAAGAAGAGCTTTTCTTGCCAAATCAAAGCATCGATATCATGTATCCTAATGACAAGATCGTGATTCTATTGCTTAATCATGAAAAGAATGGAGATTCTTATAAGAATCCAAGTTTGTCTCATTAACGCATGAACTTTGATTCTAAGAAAAATATAGAAAAAAAAACATTTCATGCCAAACCAAAGCACCAATATCATGTATCCCAATGAGGAGAATGTACTTATAGTACAAGACCACAAAAAGAATAGAGATTCTTAGGAGAATCTAAGCTTGTCTCTTTGGATGGATGAATTTTGATTCTAAGGAAAATAGGGGAAAATACATTTCCTGCCAAACCAAAACATCAATATCATCGATCCTAATAAAAAGATCATGATTATAGTACATAATCATGAAAAGAATGGTAGCTTTTAGGAGAATTCAAGTTTGTCTCACTTGACATACAAACTTTGATTCAAAAGAAAATGGTGGAAAGAAAAACTTTCCTGCCAAACCAAAGCATCAATATCATGAATCCCATTGAACAAAATGTGCTTATAGGGTTTGATCACAAAAAGAACAGAGATTTTTATGAGAATCCAAATTTATCTCACTTAATAGATAAACTTTGACTGTAAGGAAAATCATGGAAAGAAAAACTTTTCTTGCCAAACTGAAGCATTAGTGTCATGTATCCTAATGAAAAAATCATGCTCATAGTGCCTAATCATGAAAAGATTGGAGATTATTATAAGAATCATAGTTTATCTTATTTAATTGATGAACTTTGATTCAATGGAAAATAGGGGAAAGATAAGTTTTTCTTGCCAAAACAAAGACATCAATATTGTGTATCCTAATATAGAGAATATAATTATGTGCCTAATTACAATAGGAATGGAGATTATTTCAAGAATCAAAGTTTGTCTCATTTGATGGATGAACAATGATTCTAAGGAAAATGCTGGAAAAAAATCTTTTCTCACTAAATAAAAACATCATTATCGTGTATCGTAATGAGAAAATCGTGATTCTAGTGCCTAATAATGAAAATAACAGAGATTATTATAAAAATCTAGCTTTTTCTAATTTGATAGATGAACTTTTGTTCTAAGAAAAATGGGTGGAAGAAAATTTTTCATGCTAAACCAAAGCATCAATATTATGTATCCCAATGAGGAGAAAGTGCATATAGTGCCCAATCACAAAAAGAATGGAGATTGTTAGAGGAATCCAAGTTTATCTCATTTGATGGATGAATTTTGATTCTAAGGAAAATGGTGGATGAAAAGCTTTCTTTGCCATGCCATTGCATCAATATCATCAACCCAATGAGAAGATCATGATTATAGTGCATAATCATGAAAATAATAGAGGTTTTTACAAGAATCCAAGTTTGTCTCACTTGACGTACGAACTTTGATTCAAAAGAAAATGGTGAAAAGAAAAGCTTTTCTTGCCATACCAAAGCATCAATATCATGTATCTCAATAAAAAGAATGTACTTATAGAGCCCAATCATAAAAGAAATAGAGATTTTTATGAAAATCCCAATTTGTCTCATTTGACGGATGAACTTTGATTCTAAGGAAAATGGTGGAAAGAAAAGTTTTTCTCACCAAACCAAAGCATCAGTATCAGGTACCCCAATGATATAAGAAAATTCAAAATTTTGCTTAAATGTATCATGGTTTTCATGCATCGATACAATGCTCCAATGATCCAAAAATTTGAAATGTCTCCATTTGTATCAATACAACATGCAACTGTATCGTTACAGGAGCTCATGTATTGATACTAGGCCATGCCAAGACCAAAGCATGTATTTTGTAAAGAAATGTATCGATAGAATGGTTCATAGTATCGATAAAATGATTTTGGACCAAATGTATTGATACATTCTACAATGTATCAATACACACTGGCAATTTTTCACGATTTGAGCATTTTTTACTCATCTGCCATTGATCTAAAACTAGATTTTAGCTCATTTCTTTGCATCAGAAAAGATTAAAACCTATATCACATTACGAATATGGACTTTTGAATTAAGCAAAACATTATTTTTGAAGTCTAAATTAGATCTAAAGGGTCAATGTCACATGATCACCCTACTCTACCCTAGTTTGTTGACCAATATCACCATTAGCCACATTATTTGCTAGAAAATCAATTTAGCATTTAAACCAGCCACCCTATGTCCATCACATTTGTAGCAAGTTGCCCCCTATGGCCACTCTATAGCCACCATGTTGATATCACTTTGTCCTTTTTGAGAAATGACTAAAAACATTTTCAATTTGGCTCCAAAATTCTGGTATAAATAGACCACCTATATCTTAGCTGAAGGACTTTAGATTCCTACTCATTTTCAGCTTCCAAAACACATTCCTACACTAAGAAAACTAGAATCCCGTAGCTCTACACTCACCACCCAAAAACACCCCCAAAACACTCACTCTTAACCACTACACATTCTAAAAATCACCCTCATCCATACTAGAACCAAAACCTTATTATTTCTCTATTTTCCTTGCTTATTAACAACAAGGAAAAGAGAGAAATTCAAGCCATCTCTGCTGCTCCAACTATTTGGCCAAAAGTTAAAGTTTTGTTGGTATAACTTCTCACTTTATCATTTTCATTTTTTGTTTTTTAGCATCTTCATCATTTTAGTGAGCTCTCCATGTTTCCATCACCCTCTTAGGATTATCATGCA
>JBBYHK010146726.1:6908-36402 GCA_038382065.1 Adansonia grandidieri | reverse complement strand
ATTTAAAGGCATTTAACATAATTAATTAATTTATTGTTATATTTTATTTTGAAAATATTTTAAAATTATTATAATTGATATAGATTAATTTTAGTAGTATGTCAATTTAAAATTAAGGAGTATCTCACTTGGTAAAGTGTCGAATGATTAATCTTGGAAATTGAGATTTGAATCTTTTGTTGTGCATAAATATTTACATTTTACAAAATAGTTGGCTCAAATGGCATATTTAGATATCTGTATCTATTATTTGTATAAATATGTGAATTCAGATAATGAATGTTTAAGAGTTTATATTTGCATCAACTCCTAGTAATTATAATATTAGTATTCAAATCCACATCCATTGCCATCCTTAGACTTGAATTACTATTTATTAATAAAAAATATTTTTTATTTAAATTTAATTATAAATTATAAAACTATTAACAAAAAAATAGTTTTTTAATATTTTAAATTTAAAATAATAATTCATACTTTCGAGCTGATTGGACGTAAGCTTGTGTAAAGGTATTCAAAGAATTCAGATCACCACCCAACTCGACCAATGGGTTATCTACTTCAAACCTACTTAAATTTTTCAATAAATATATAATAAAAACTACTACATATTTTTTACTCGAAATTACTGGAACATAATATTGATCATTTGTTAGAAACGGTGACCAACATTCCATTTTGCACTATTAACGTCCAAAAGTTAATAAGTTATTTAAAAAATAGAAGTCATTCTTTTAGAAAAAGACGACCATGTTTTACAAATAAACAAAGGCCATTTCTGAAAAAAGCGTGTTTTTCATTATTTGCTCGTATCTTTATATCTTTACCAAAGAAGTTAAGAATTCAAAATTTTTGCACTATTAATCTTTTTTCATGGCTTTCTTATACCAATATCGCTAGTTTTATTTACTCAATTATTGGGTTTTGAAATTATTTATCAAAATGCGCTCTTTTTAATTCCCTTGATGTAGTTTAAAAGATAACAAATTGTAAAGAAACTGCCTTATGTTTATATTAATTGATATTAATCTATATGTTATGTATTTCTCAATTTTTTTTTGAAATAAACGGGGTTATAAGTTAATGATAACTTTAATCTCTATTAATATAAAACCTATGATCGAGTTAGTAAACTAGACACTAACTCAGTAATTAAAATTACTTAAAAATATTTAAAAATATTATCTATAATATAAATTTAGACATATTTATTTCGTAATTTAAAAAATTAAATACTAATTATTATCTTTTAAAGCATAACTTTTTTACTTATTTTTTCTAAACCACTCACCTCTTTCTTAAAACTCCCCCTTCCTAAATGCTACCCAAATTTTAAAAAGTTATGCAATCATTTTACTTTTAAAATAACTATCATTTTTAAAGAATACCTATATTTTCTAGATATTTATCTATTAATTTCTTCAAAAAAAAACATTTTTTTAAAAAAATATCATCTTTTCACTCACATAGTGAGTGTGCCCAGATTCTAGTATTTGTAAATGCACTTTTAAAGTAATTAATTATTTTTTAATGTAGTGTTTATATCATTAGAAAAAGTTATGCAAAATGAATTATTGGTTATTTGATTTTTCTTACTCTTGATTGGTTTTCAATTAAAACTTCTTAATTTAGTTTGTTTTGTTAATAAAAAATTTATGAAACATGAAATATTGGTTATTTGATTTTTATTACTTTTCATGGATTTTCAATTAAAACTTCTTAATTAGATTTCAATAAATTTTAAAGCATGTCATGTTGCATTCTTTAATAAATTTTAAAGCATGTTATCTTTAAATCTTCAATAAATTTTAAAGCAAGTTATGTTTCAATCTTCAATAAATTGTAAAATATGTTATGGTTCATTCTAATCATCAATAACTTTTTTTTTTTTGCTCAATCATGTTAATAATTAAATTAGTCTGAAAGACAAATACAAGGCATTGACGGGCGAACGGCCCACACCTCAAAATGGCCACCTGCTGAAAAAACGATTCCCTGATAACCATTCAAAAAGAAGCCAAAATTCACTAAAGCCCCCGACAGCCATTCAACCAGAATTATTCTTTTTCTTCAATTTCAAACAAGGCATTTTTAGTAGGAGCACATAGTTCTTTCATTCTTGATTTTTTTAATTTTCTTTCAATGTATATATAAATATATATATATATATTTATATATTGAAATGTATGTGGTTAAAAGTAACTATTTTTTCCCATGTGGATGAGATTGTGAGAAATTCTATATTTAATTAATATCATTGATCACCTTTTGAACTTGAAGCAGTACAAATAAGATAAAATAGATATAGTTTGGAATCAAATGACTCTGCTCCAGATTCGATGTAATGTGCCTAAACAGCTTCTCCTATAGTAACGTGCCATTGTTATTATCGTCACATGCTTGGTCACCCTCATTAATCCCAAAACTCAATACATATAAGCAATAGTTTGAATGAAAATAGATAATAAATGAATAAGTGTAATCCCATTTTTTTCAATTATAAAAAGTTCGTAGTATAGGACAAAATGGTTAAATTACGAATTCAAAATTTACTAGATGTCAATTTTAAAATTTACTACATGAACAGATTAGATTAAACTAAAATTTGGTGTATTCTCAAGTTAATTGAATTTAAACTATATTCATATGTCTAAGATTTTTTTAGCATTTTACTTTAAACATGTCATATGATACTTTTTTCTTAAATAAAAGCCGAAGCTCTTACATAGAATAATTTTTGTAATCCAATTATATATATTACATATAAATAATATATATTAAAATTACTATTTAAAAATAATAAAAGATTAAAAATATTTTATGTTAAATATCAAATTACTATTTAAAAATAATAAAAAATATTTTATATTAAATTCCAAACTACTATTTAAAAAATAATAAAAAATAAAAATATAACCATAACTAAATGTATAAGTGACCATAACTGAAAAGAAAAATGACCAAAATTGATATATTTAATTCTAATATATATGTGTGTATTAATATATGTTCCAATACATGGAGGGTCAATTCCTATACAAGGGGAGCCGATCTCAAATATATGTTATATATAATTATATATTAAAAATACTAATTAAAAATAATAAAAGATTAAAAATATTTTATTTTAAATCTTGAATTATTATTTAAAAATAATAAAAATTAAAAAATATTTTATATTAAATCTCAAATTATTTTTTAACAAACTAAAAATAATATATATTATCTATAATACGTGGCGGAGGGGTCGGTGCCTTTACCAAGGGACCAACCCCCTGCCTATTATATATAAATTATATATAATATAAGTTATATAATACATATATAATACATAAAATATAATATAAATATTATATATAATAACAACTAAAAAAATATTTTATATTAAATTTTGAATTACTATTTAAAAATTACAAAAATTAAAAAATATTTTATAATAAATAAAAAATTATTATTTAAAATAATATAAAATATTTTTAGTTCTTATTATTTTTAAATAGTATTTTCAATATGTAATTTATATATAATATATATTTGGGGTTAGTTCCCAAGGTATAAGAACTAACCCTCCATATATTGAAACATATGTCAATATATATATTAGAATTAAATATATCAGTTTTCATCATTTGTACATTCAAGGCATCTATAAATTCGGTTATGGGAATCGTGCATTCAGTTATGAATATATGTACATTTAGTTATAATTACATAATTTATATTTTTTTATTTTTTGTTATTTTTAAATAGTAATTTGAGATATAATAAAAAATACTTTTAATCTTTTATTATTTTCAAATAGTATTTTTAATATATATAATTTATATATAATATATATTTGGGATCAGTTCCTTTTGTGTAGGAACTGACCCTCAACATATTAAAACATATATCAATTTATATATATATTGGAATTCTATATATTAGTTTTGGTCATTTGTACATTCAGTTACGGTGTACATTTAGTTATAGTCACTTATACATTCAGTTATGATTATATTTTTTTTAAATAGTAGTTTAAGAT
Organism: Adansonia grandidieri; assembly: GCA_038382065.1. Taxonomy (NCBI): domain Eukaryota; kingdom Viridiplantae; phylum Streptophyta; class Magnoliopsida; order Malvales; family Malvaceae; genus Adansonia; species Adansonia grandidieri. Next base: position 32,378 of record JBBYHK010146726.1, on the reverse strand, counting down.
TTAATGTAAAATATTTTATTTTTATTACTTTTAAACAGTAACTCGGGATTTAATATAAATATTTTTTATTTTTATTATTTTTATATAATAATTTGAGATTTAATATAAAATATTATTTATTATTTATTATATATTATATATTATATGTATTATATATAAAATTTATATATAATATGTGGGAGGCTGGTTCCCTTGGTATGGGAATCGATCCTCCCCACATTTTATATATAATATATATTATTTTAAATTTTTAAAAAATAATTTAAGATTTAATGTAAAATATTTTTATTTTTATTATCTTTAAAATAAAATTTAATATAAAATATATTTATTTTTTATTATTTTTATATAGTAATTTGGGATTTAATATAATTTTTTTGTTTTAATTAGTTTTATATAATAATTCAAGATTTAGGGTAAAAAGGTTATATGAAACAAAGGTAAAAAGGTAATTCTAATCTCTTTATTAATAATTCTAATAATTACTATTTTGTTTTTTAGAATTATTTTTCTTGGTTTCACCCGTTTTTAATAATTTATGGCCCGTTTTCCTTTTTTGGAATTTCTCTTTATATTTTTGTAATTAGTTGGTTTCTATTTGATAACATTTAGTGGCATTAAATTTGTATTTGTTGTTGTTTAATTTTATCTTATATATGTTTATGATGTCTACCACAATTAGAACAATTATTTATATTGAAACTATTTTGTTTACATTATTTTGTTTCATTTTATTTATACAATATTTTATCTTTCTCTAAATATATCAATATTTAATTATCTTTCTCCAAATATTTTAATTAAGTTAACTAAATTTTTATTAAGGAAATGTTTCAAGTGTCACACATCTTATTTATATAATTTTTTTTTTTGTCTTCTAGCTGTAAAAGACTTTGAAAAGATCTTCTTTTATATAAATAACCCGCCCCCTCTCTTACTCTTTACCAAAACGTTTTTAAAGGCTTTCCTGCTTCTTCAATTTTCTTCTTACATTGCATCTTCTTCCTTCTCTTGTTGCTCTCTTCTTCCTTTCCATCTAGCAAATTTAACCTTTAACAACCTAATTCAATGGCTTTCACACTAGTTCATTTTCTTGCTTTTCTTGTTTTGCTTGTTCAAAACCTTTCTCTGGCACTTGTTCACTCTAAATCCTTCACTACCACCCTCATTTTATATCACACCAATAGCCTTTTGTAAGTACTTGGCTTTGATAATTTAACATTTGAATTACTGGCTATATATGTATTCAGAGACTCCTTCCTAGACACGAGTAACAATAACTTTCTCTCGATAATAGTCAAAGCAAGCCTTTTACCTTACAAAATTGATTTCGGAGGAGTTCCAACTAGATGTGTCACCAACGGTAGAACCATTGTGGATTTTATTGCTATGGGAGAGTTATTTTTCAGTATTCTATGTTACTTTGCTTGTAGTCCTTTTGTATTATCATTGATTTGCATCTACAAAGCAAGCAAATAATTGATGTATATGATTTAGTTGTTTGATTTATGTTTCTAGTAAGATTTTTTTTTCTAATTTCTCCTAATTTTAATGATGCAGTTCAAGTTGCTGCCCTATCATTTCCTCCCTTGATTCTTGGATTGTCTAAAGCCCAAAGGAAGATCACTTCTAGTGGTGTAAACAATGGCTTTGGTTCTACTAGGATACAAACTTTGCCTCCTAATACAAAAAAATATATGAGTTATCTAGTTTGTTAGTATGCTAAAACACAAATTAAGGTTAATGCTAATTGGTTTAATTAATTTTTAACTTTAATAGTTAAAGGGCTTACTATAGTTGCACTTATCTTCATGAAATTTATAATTGGTCGGGACCAAGACCTTTAGGTCTGTTTATGTAAATCCTATTTTGTTTTTTTAACACACATCAGAGTCTTGTTTTGAGCTCTGATGAACAAATAAAATTGTTCAAGAACACAACTACAAGCTTAAAAGGTAAATTTGATAGCTTTGAAAGCTTTGCTGTCTACATATCTAAGTCATTGTTCTTTATCCACATTGGCAGCAATGATTTAGGCATTTTTTGGGAACTTAACTAACATAAAAACTTCCATAATGGAAACAAATATGCCTTTTTCTTATTAGATCAGTTGTTCAGACAACTAGAGGTACAATACTATTTTAAATTTTCTTTAAGTAGTTTTCAAATTTCAAAGTTGATATTTAATTTTTATACATTTTTAATTATCATGCAGATAATATATTAACTGGAAGCTAGGAAATTTCTAGTTAAAAATGTTTCTCCATTAGGGTGCCAGCCTTTCAATCTTAATGTAGAAAAGCAAAATAATTCTTGTGTTGAAGATATTAACCAAAGAATAGCTTTCTTTAATGGACTCCTTCCTAACTTGTTGACAAATTGGAAACGTCCTTGAGGGTTTCTACATTTATGTTGTGTGATCTATATAGAGTGCTTGAAGATGTTTACACTTAGCCTTCAGCATATGGTGAGAAATGTTAGGAAGAGATATTTCACAGCAAAAAATTCTCTCATATAATAGAATATATATTATGAATCATTTGGAATAATTTGATATTTTGTTAATGCAAGGCTTATGAATGTCTTATATAATAGAATATAAATACGAATCATTTTTAATAATTTTCTTTTTGTTAATGCAGGATCTACGAATGTCAATGACTTCATTGCATTGATAAGGCCAAGAATGAAACTCAAGGATGTGCCATAAATAGTATTCCTTGCACTGGTACAAAAAAATCATGTCTACTTTGACCCATTCCATCTGAGTGAGAATGCACATTTTTTATGGTTTTAGTTGTTTTTTTAAGAATGAAATTGTCTATTCTCCATTAAACTTTCTCCAGCTAATGCAAGTTAAATGATTATATCTAAAGGAATATTTTAAGTATAATTATTTCATGAAACAATAATGTTGGAACTTGTGTTTTTTATTACTGTTATTCAGTGTAGCTTACTATGATGGTTGAAACACATGCTACTGATATATACCAATACCAACACAAAAATAATACATCCACTGATATAATCTTGATAACTTTGCTTCTTATAAAAACTCCATATAATAGTTGCCTAATTTTCAAAACATTAAAAATAATCATACTGCTTCTTTTGTAGTCCAAGATCAGACTTTCATGCTTTAATTTCTCCAAAGTTCCTCTTTCTTGCCTAATTCTATTAGATATCGAGTCTATGAACATCTCTATTTATGAAAAATAAAGAACATAACTTCGTTACAATAATTAAAGACTTGATTTCCATTTTTTTCTTTAAGAAGTTTACTGATGCCATCATTCACTTCTGTTTGGTATCGTATTATCATCCAACATTCCAATGGGACACTTACATAGTCTAGAGGTGTGCACCTTAATTCATTGATCTATCTCATCAACCACAATAAAAAGTTGAAATGGACTCATATTTAACTTGTCTTGTCTGAACTTCATTTAATTAATTCAAGGACTTTACTCACTATTTCACAATCCATTGTTCCAAAAGGAAAGCATAGATAAACAATAGCCTCAAAATTTTAGAGCTCAATGAAATGTACAAATTCCATTATAGGTATTTCTTTTTCCAAAACAGTAATGATTTATTTATTAATTATCTAATTGTTACTAATTATTAAATAAATAAAAATTCATTAACAAACAAAATACAACTTCTAAGGGAAAATAGCGGAACTTTTGTTCTCAAAACTAATTATTTTCGATTGTCAATCAATGTTAAAATTAGGCTTGTTTAAGGTTAGGTTACTCACTTGTGTCAGATCAAAAAAAATTTCCAAATCTAAATCTATTTGGACCTGAAATATTATGTAATTAATAAAAATAAAATTTTCATTTCATTTTAATTTTAAAATATATCTAAAGTGTTAAATTTTTAATTTTTAAATTTTAATATATATTTTTAAAAATTTTCAAGCTTCCAAAGCTAAAAGGTCGAGTAAAAACTTGCTTTAGGCAAAGTTTTTTGAAAGTCAATTAAACCTTAACCAATACAACCCTAAAAAAATATAATTAAAATATCAAATAAAATTCTTATGTAATATGTATACTTAATAAATGGCATATATACATATGTGCTATTATAGTACAACAGGTGCCTCTTTAGCTAAAAATTTTAATTAATTTTTTATTATATTTATATCTATCATTTATATTCATATTAAGAGATAAAAAAATTAATAAAATATAAACCTAACAACTATCATATGATAACTCATAGATTATAACTTGTTTAACATAGTTTTTTTAGTATTTAATTATTATAATATTTTTTTAATACAACACCTAAAGTTAAAAAAAAAATACTTTCATCAACCTATCTCATATTATTATTCAATATTTAAAATGTTACCAATAATTTATCAATACAATATTTTTTATTCAATAATATAAAACAAAAAATTAATGTGATCTAATTTTTCAAAAAAATACCTTAACATTATACCATGCGTGACAAAAAAAATTAAAAGTTATTGGAATAGTGTCACACACGAACATTACATTGAAACATAATTAAAATATGATGCAGCATGAAAAAATAGCATAACCATGATATGACTACACGAAAGCGTCAAAATTTATACAAAATGAATGTTACACAATATTTAAAGTTATTTAAGTAATGCCAATTAATCATGGTAATTTCGAATATGATACAAACATGATATATAAAAATAACTCAAACACTAAATAGTGTGAAAAATAACAATAACATGATACAAATGCATGACTGTATTCCAATCTGTATAGTACAAACTATTAGCATGTGAAAATATATAATTTTGTAAAATGAATCTTTCCCCCTTCTTATCTTCAAATAATTAACGTTTACCATATTTGCCCCTTAATTGATTACGTTTGCCATAGTTGCCTTCAAATAGATTAATTATCCATAAATTGCCCCTTAGATGTTTGTCTTTCAATGTATTTTTATTCATTAAATTATCCCTTAATTGGTCCTAAAAGTTTGTCCACCAATTTTCCTTTATTTACTAAATTACCCATTAATTAGTCCCTCAAAATTTATCCTCTAATTTACCTTTAGTTACTAAATTACCCCTCATTTGACAATACATTTGCAAAATTACTTAAATTACCCATTAATTTACCTTAGATGTTTGTCCTTCAATTTATTTTTATTCACTAAATTATCCCTTAATTGGTCCTAAAAGTTTGTCCTCCAATTTTCCTGTATTTACTAAATTACCCATTAATTAGTCCCTCAAAATTTATCCTCTAATTTACCTTTATCTACTAAATTACCCCTCATTTGACAATCCATTTGCAAAATTACTTAAATTACCCATTAATTCACCTTAGATGTTTGTCCTTCAATTTATTTTTATTCACTAAATTATCCCTTAATTGGTCCGAAAAGTTTGTCCCCCAATTACGTTTATTTACTAAATTACTCATTAATTAGTCTCTCAGAATTTATCCTCTAATTTACCTTTATTTACTAAATTACCACTCATTTGACAATCCATAAAATTGTCCGTTAGATGTTTGTCCTTTAATTTATTTTTATTCACTAAATTATCCCTTAATTGGTCCTAAAAGTTTGTCCTCCAATTTACCTTTATTTACTAAATTACCCATTAATTAGTCCCTCAAAATTTATCCTCTAATTTAACTTTATTTACTAAATTACCCCTCATTTAACAATCCATAAAATTGCCCTTTAGGTGTTTGTCTTTCAATTTATTTTTATTCACTAAATTATCCCTTAATTGGTCCTAAAAGTTTGTCCTCCAATTTACCTTTTTTTACTAAATTACCCATTAATTAGTCCCTCAAAATTTATAATCTAATTTACCTTTATTTATTAAATTACCCCTAATGTGACAATTCATTTGCAAAATTACTTTTATATTATTGTATAAGATTGTGATAAATTATACTTAATTTGAGTTTGATAGAATATTAAAAAAAAGAAAATTTAAGTATGGAGTTAGATGTTCATGAGTCAGGCCAAGTCAGGTTTGGTACGGGCCTAAATATGGTATTAATACCATTTATATTTGTCCAAGCCCAAACCGACTTTAAATATGGGTCCTAAATTTTGTCCAAGCCTGCCCATATTTGTTAATGGGTAGTCCAAGTTAGTTTAGGCCCACCCGTATTTTTTTATAATTTATTTTTAAATTTAACCTTTAGTAATTTTAATATTTTTTCTTTTGTTAATGTTTAAAATATAAATAACTTAACATATTTTTTAATGTTTGCAGTATAATATTATATATATTTATCCTTTATATGATAAAATTACATTATATATAAAAAATATAAAATTAATATATATATCTAATTATTCAAAATTAAGTATCAATATTCAAACTCAATGAATTATTATTTCTTAGTTATTCATTGAGAGTAACATAGAGGACTACTTAGGTATGTTATTCAACCATATAAATTTATACAAGTATTGATAGATATTGATATGTTATTTTTTTATTAAAAAGATTAGTTTTAGAGAGGTTTGCTGTAATCTAGTAAAATGAATATTTTATAGTGGAAAAATGCAACAAGTATTGATAAATATTTCGAGCAAACAGAAGACATTGTTACACTTTTTAATTATCTATCATTAAATGCCAATAGAAAAGTACTTTTTATTTTTAGTATCAATAATCTTTCCAATTCAATATTTTTTACCTTGTAAAATGTTTTAATTTTAATTAATATGATTTTAAAAAATTTATATAATAAAGTATCAGCAATCTAAAAAAGTAAAAATTAAATAAAAATTTCTATTGTTAAAGGAAATCACATATGGGAATTGTTTAAATAATATGATAAAAAATTCATACACATTAATTTTTGAAGAATAGTTGAAGTGGACTTGCATTTATGCTTGCCTAAACTTCAGCTAATTAATTTTTATGACAAAAACAATGTTAATTATAAAAAAGTAACTTTCAACAATAAAGTTATGTCAAAGAAGATATTAAAGATTAGAGAATAAAAATTTTATTAGCAACTAGCGTTGTTTTTGACCGTAGGTACCTATTGCCTAGATATTTTGGTTGATGAGATTATCAATGAAATAATATATTCTAAATTTATAAAATCTTAAAATAAAATAAATTTTTTTCTTATTTCAGTAACTAAAAATATTTAGAAGCCATAACTACTTTGGCTTAATAACATCTAACAATGTGCTAGAAATTTTTTTTTTTTTTTTACTTTTATCGCGATTTTGCTAAAATAGCAACTTATAAAAAGGTTTTAAGTTGCTATCAATTAATTCATATATGTGCCTAATTTAGAGCCATCATAAATAATGTTGGTATTAATTTAAAAAATTATTTTCAATTTATATAATCAATAATCAAATTAAATTAGCATTAATCTAAATTATTAATTTTTTAATTTATCTTAACAATCAATTAACCAAATTAGGTAAAAAGTACTTTAATTAAATTGGAAATTATTTTGATTAATTTAGTTTTTTCTGTTAACCCAGTAAAATACAAAATGAGCTATACTATCAACCTTTATTACATTATTTTACATGACTAACAAAATGAGCTATACCATCAACCTTGAAAATATTTTAATTTTAATTAATATAATTTTAAAAGGTTTAGATAATAGAGTATTAATAACCTTAAAAAGTAAAAATTAAATATAAATTTCTATTGTTAAAAGAAAACACATATGGGAATTGTTAAAATAATAAGATAAAAAATTTATACGCATTAATTTTTGTCATATGCTTTCTTTGTATCTGTAATATAATAAAGAAACATATAACTGTAAGTTTATAACTAGTTCTATTTTTAAAGGTAATAAGCCATTAGTCTCGTTTACTAAATATTTATATTTTATTTTTGTTTATAAATATAATATGTAATTATGACTTTCATCTCCCTAACATTATGCTTTAATTTCATTTTTTATTAATTTTACCTAATTTAATTTTCTTCTTATTAATTATTTACCTACTTTCTTTGTATCTGTAATACAATGAAGAAACATATAACTGTAAATTTATAACTAATTCTCTTTTTAAAGGCAATCATCCATTAGTCTCGTTTATTAAATATTTATATTTTATTTTTGTTTATAAATATAATATGTAATTATGACTTTCACCTCCCTAATATTGTGCTTCAATTTCATTTTTTTATCAATTTTACCTAATTTAATTTCCTTCTTATTAATTATTTTTTATCATGGCACTTACAAATAAAGTTATATGTTTTCCAAAATATTTCAAATGTAGCCTTAGTGGAGGCCCATGACCTCAATCGTTACATATATTAATCACATTCCTACTTTTCACTATTAAAACGTTAAATATTCATGATGCTATATAAAAATTAGAAAATTATAATTATTTTTTATTCTTATTAATCGTACATCTTTTATTATTTAAAATTTCTTATATTTGAAATGTTTCAATTTTTATTAATTTTATTTTAAAATGTGATAAACAAACTTAATATTACAGGTAAAATAATAAATATTAATAATGATAATGAAAATTAGAAAATCGATTATAATTAATTAAAATTTCTTATAAATAAATATATTTCTCTTGCCTAAAAATTAATAAAAAATTAAAACTAATGTGTAACAATAAGTAATATTCCTAATAATTATAAATTAATTTTTAATAGCATTTCTAATTATATTTTGTGCTTATATAATTTAAAATAAAATCATGTAACACAACAAATAGACATTTTTTTTAAATATTTTTCTCGTGCGTTTCTTGTGCAGGTTTAATAAAACAAAAAAAAAAATTGTCAATCTTTAATTGGTTTTAAGTAATAAAAAAATCCTTATTTCAATAACTAAAAATACTTAGAAGTTATAACTACTTTGGTTTAAAAACGTTTAACAATAGATAAAAAATTTTTTTATGTTTTTAACTTTTATCGTGATTTTGCTAAAAGAGCAAGTTATAAAAAAATTTTAAGTTGCTATCAATGAATTTATATATTGCCTAATTTATAACCATCATATATCATGTTGATATTAATTGAAAAAGATTTATATTCGATTTATACGATTAATAATCAAATTAAATTAGCATTAATCTAAACTACTAATTTTTTAATTTGTCTTAACAATCAATTGACTAAATTAGATAAAAAGTACTTTGATTAAAATAAAAATTATTTTGATTAATTAAGTGTTTTTATATTAACCTAATAAAATAAAAAAATAAGCTATACTATCAACATTTATTACTTGATTTTACATTACTAACAAAACCTTCAAATCCAACCAAAATTTAAAAGTAAAGTATAAAAAACTTTAATAATATCCAAATATTAAATATAATAAAAAAATCTAAAAAATTGAAAATAAATGTTTCAGAACTATCAACCAAGATATAAGTTATATTTCGATTAAAATGAGCTATTTGATTAATTTTAAAAATTCTCTAAAACTTTTTATCACTTACTATTAAAAATAATTAATTTTGATTATTAACTGATCAAATGAAAAAAGCTAAGCCACCATCAAAATAATAAGATAAAAAATTTATACGCATTAATTTTTGTCATATGCTTTCTTTGTATCTGTAATATAATAAAGAAACATATAACTGTAAGTTTATAACTAATTCTATTTTTAAAGGCAATCAGCCATTAGTCTCGTTTACTAAATATTTATATTTTATTTTTGTTTATAAATATAATATGTAATTATTACTTTCATCTCCCTAACATTGTGCTTTAATTTCATTTTTTATTAATTTTACCTAATTTAATTTTCTTCTTACTTTCTACTATCAAAACATTAAATATTCATAACATTATATAAAAAATTAGAAAATGATAATTATTTTTTTATTCTTATTAATCGTAAATCTCTCATTATTTAGAATTTCTTATACTTGAAATGTTTTGGTTTTTATTAATTTTATTTTAAAATGTGATAAATAAACTTAATATTGCAGGTAAAATAATAAATATTAATAATTATAAATGAAAATTAGAGAATCGATTATAATTAATGAAAATATTTATAAAGAAATCTATTTCTCTTCTTGAAAATTAATAACATAATTAAAACTAATGTGTAACAGGAAGTAATATCCCTACTAATTATTAATTAAATTTAATAGCATTTCTATATATATTTTGCACTTATATAATTTAAAGTAAAAGCATGTAATAGAACAAATAAGCATTTTTTTAAAACATTTTTCACGTGCGTTTTTTGTGCAGGTTTACTAAAAGAAAAAAAATCTAATTTTAGTGTGTATTGAAACCAAAATTATTAAAAATTATTAATTTTTAATTACCAAAATTATTTAAGTAATTAAAAAAACTTTTAATATAATGAATGCGAATCTTAATTATTTTATTTGAGAAAATACCGTAAAAAATCAATAAAATTTTTTAATTAAAATTTTTTTTATAATTATTTTCATTTATACAATCAAAATTAACAATTTAAAAGATATTTAAATATTATTTATCAACAAAATTAATAAATTTAGAAATTAAGTTTGAAACTCTATTTATGGTTTAAATTTTATTATATATATTTTAATACAATTCTAATGTTAATAAATTCACACAATTGAACTTTATAAAAGCTTAAAAAATGAGTTTCAATTATTCAAAACTTATATGATAAAAGCTTATAAATATAGGCATGAAAATAAAAAGATATTTAAAATCAAATTATATAATAATATCTTATCAAATTTCATCGAGCTCTAAATCATATATTCTCGGCTTTATTACCAAATGTAAGAATAATTATTCGTGATAATAAATTAAAATTAAAACATCAATAAGTTTGTTAAATACATGATGATTAATGTTGTGTGATTTTTGTGTTTATTTAATAAAATACAAATTTTGTGAAAGGCTACGACTTTATAAAAAAAATTATAAAATATCTCATACCTCTTAGTAAATAATAAAAAATTTAGATTAATTATATATTTATATTGATATAAATTTAATTGCAAATAATTTGATTTATAATTAATATTTCAAAAATTGATTATCAGTATAATTGAACTCTTCTTACATGTGAAATTTTTAATAAATTTGCTATCTATTATTTTAATCAAAAATATCATTTTTAATAAACATTTAGTAGTTAAAATATATGCACTGATATTTTTATATTGTTAGTTTTTACTAAGTTTTGTGCAGGGATTATTTATATTTTTAACTATTGAAATGGCAAATGATTTATTTTTAGTTTTTATATTGATTATTCTCATTAAACACTATAATGAGTTGGAATTGATTCGTATTAATTTGCATGAAACTTAATTTAATTAATTCAAATGTAATGTCTAAACATTATATTTATACACACATTTTTTAATTAATTAAATTAAATAATTATAATTTCAACCAAATATAACAAGTAATTTTTTTTAAATTTAATATAAGAAGTAGATTTTTAGTGGAGCTATTGCAGATTTCATTATTATGTAATTTATGGCAAAAAATAATATATCTTGATTTTTATTTTTGTTCAATTCTTATATAATTATTGTATATTCAAAATTGAGAGAGTATAATAACATATGTGAATTTGATTTGTTTTGCTTTTTCTATATAATAATTAGGTCAAGTCAAAATTTAATTATTATGTTCAAAGCTTGGTTTGAAATTTAAAATTTTTTGTCCAAAGAAATAAAATTGGCTTTGAAATATTTGTACAAGACCAATAGTACCTTGGATAAGATTTAAGGTTTGAACGAATAATTTAATTTTTATGCAACTTTATTCAATATTTGCTTTCTCTGTTTCTGATTACTTTTTTTCTTAATTTTTTTTATACACTGCTAAAAAAATATAAACTTGAGTTGAGAGAAGAGCTAGTAAAAGTATTGTGGGGAAAAATTAAAGATAAAGTTAATTTTTTTTAAAAAAATTAATATTTTGAATTTAGTTTTAACAGTTAAAACACCCTCTTTTTATATTTATAGAAAACCTTTTATAGTTTGTTACAACTCATTAAAACCAATAAAACTACACAATATCTCTTTCATTCTTAAAAAAAATATAAAAATATTTTTAAATTCAAAAAAATTACAAAATAGAAAAATCAAACCAATTAAAAAAATTAAAAAATTAAAAAATATAAAAAATTAAAAACACAAAAAAGTGATAATTTTTTTTTTAAATCTTAAAAATTTTAAATTATATATAAGAATAAAAATGTAAGTAAAAAATATATGAATATATTTTTTTTTTAAATTCAAAAGCTTCAAAAAACAATTAGAAAAAATTTTGTAACACAAAAATATTATCAAAATTAAAAAATCAAAATAAAAAAATTATAAAAAAGGTACTAATTTCAAAAAACTTTTAAAAAGTTTTTAAAAATTCAAAAAAATATTAATAAAAATTTACAAGTATATATAAATAAAAATATACAAAAAAATATCTTTCTTTAATTCAAACAATTCAAAAGAAAACATAAAAAATCTAAACAATTCAAGAAATTTGAAAAAAAAAAAATAGAAAATGAAAATGAAAAAAAAATGAAAGAACCTACAATATTCAAAAAACTTAAAAAATGCATCTAAAAATTCAACAAAATTATTTAAAAATTTAAAGGTTTATAAAAATTTTTAAAATATATGTTAATGATTTGACTATGATTTTTTTAATTTTTTTTGAATGTTTAGATTTTATAATTTTTTTATTTTTATTTACTTTTTTAATTTTTTTGAATTTCATGGAGTTTTTTATAGTTTTTTGAATGTTTGTTTTTTATTTTTATCTTTTTAAACTGTGTTTTCAATTTTTCTATATTTTTTTATATTTTTGAATTTAAAAAATATTTTCATATTTTTAATTATTTTTTCAATATATTTAAATATTAGGAATTTTTAATAATTTTTAAAATTTTCAGATAATTTTAGTTCTTTTAATTTTTTATATCTTAATAATTAAATTATAATTTTTTGGATTTTGGATTTTGAATTTTTGAATTTTTAAATTTTGTATTATTTTGAAATTTGTATTTTTGATAATTTTTTGAAATCTTTTCCTTATTTGTCAAAACCTATAAATCTGTATAATTTTATAATAAAAATTTTGTATAATATTTTAAACATAAAATAAATAACAAAAATAGGAAAATAAAATTTTTTCTTGTATTTTTATTTTCTCATTCACCTTTCCTTTCTCCTTTTTCCTTTCCCTTCGCTTCCTCTTTTCTCTCATTTCCCTCTTTTCCCCCCTCCCCTTTCTTCTCTTCTTTTCCACCCTTTCTTTTTACATAAATAAAGCCAGAGGATTTTTACTTTTTATAATTTTAATTAATTATTAATAAAAATTAATTTTAAAGTAAATTTTAGTTAATTAACGTATAGATTAATCACTTTAAATATATCATTTAAAAATAAAATAAAATTATTATTAAAAACTTTTTTTAAAAAATTCCCTAAGTGGCTCAAATATACAAATCTTAAACCAACTTGCGATTATCTTGTTGAACAATCCCTTTAAAAAATTATTTTAAATTAAAAATAAAAATATTTAATAAAATAATTTTAATTTTAATTTTTTTTCTAAATTGATCTTTGAGCCAATATGCTAACTACCCCTTTTAAATACATTATTTAAAAATAAATTAAACATAACTAATAAAATATTTTTAAACTTTTTTTAAAATGGGTCAAGCACAGATCTTAAACAAACCAACAAGTTTACCTGTAAGCCAATTTTTTAAATACATCATTTAAAAACTAAATAAAATATTAATTAATGTAGTAAATTTTTTAACTTTTCCATGCTCGTCAAGTATGTATCTTAAATCAAGTCGCGGCTCACATACAAAACAACACTTTTAAATATATTATTTAAAAAAAAAACTTAAATCTAAAAATAGTAAAAATAATTAATAAAATAATTTTTTTCAAAGCTCGTCGAATATAGATTTTAAATCAACTCATGAATTATCATGTAAATTAATTCTTTTAGACACATCATTTAAAAATAAAATAAAAATTTAAAAACTAAAAAATAATTAATAAATTTTTTTTCCAAGCAGATTGAGCCTTGATTCTGAATTGACTCCTCGGTTACAGTGTAGATTAATCTTTTTTAACACATTATTTGCAAATAAAATAAAAACTTAAAAATAATTAACAAAGCAACTTTTTTCCTTGAATGGGTCAAAAACAAATATTAAACGAATCTGAGCCGTGCAAATTAACCTCTTTAAATTATATCATTTTAAAATAATTAAATAAATTAAAATTAAAAATCTAAATCTAAATCTAAATAAAAATTTAAAGATAAAACCTACCACATGGCAAGTAAAGAAGCCTGCTATGTGGCAGCCATAGATCCCTTTAAGGATTTTTTATATAGAAGCTACATACTAGACCCACACATAATTTTTAATTAATAGCAATTATTTATTTTTAAATTAGATTTTATTAAGTTATAATTATTTACTAAATTTTTTATTTTTAAATTGTAATAATATTAAAATTTGACAATTATATTATGCTAATTAAAGAATATAAATTTATGATAATTGTTTAGGTTGGTATAGAGTTTAAATTAATTTGCTAGTCAATGTGTGGATCAATTATTCTAAATATACTATTTAAGATAAAACAAAAATAAAAAATAAAATTATTTTTCTTAAGTGGGGTGGGTATCGATACTAAATCAACAAGCAAGTGAACACATAGATCAACTTTTTTAAATGGATTATTTAAAAACAAAACAAAATATAAAAAATTTTGAGTGGATCGAGCATGTATTTTAAATCGACCTACAAGTAAACAGCGTTTACGAACCATTTTAAATACACTATAAACTTTAAATAAAAAGGACTAATAATAAGTTTTTTGACTTGTTTTCCTTGATGGAGACAAATATCTTAACTCAACATGTAGGTCAATATATGGTCCAAAAACTTTGAATACATTATTTAAAACATAAAATTAATCAATTATAATAAATTATATATAAAAAATATGAGATAAATTGAAATATGACACAAAATAACATGAAAAATAATTAAAATAACATAATGTGAAAAATAAATTAGACACAACATGAGTATATAAACATATCAAAATCTATATAAAACTAATGATTTGTTAAAATCTATATAAATTAAAATACATTGAATATGAATAAACCACAAATACGAAGATGTTATGAGCATATTTTTTCTCCTATATCAAATCACTATGACAAATTACACAAATATGTCACTAATTGAGTCAAGACACAAACAAAACATGAAAACATAAATTTTCTTTTTTAAATTGAATCATATGATAAATATGCAAAATATGGATAAAGGGATATACGATATAGAGATAACATAAAAAATAATTAAAAGGAAATAAAAAATATAATACGCATTTGTGCATATACAAAAATATATACAAAATAAATTGTTAAAGCGTAAAATTTAAATTTTATAATAAAATATTAAATGCAATAAGATTTTAAACATTAAAAAAAACACAAATTAATATGAAAATAAAAGTTTTTTACGTTTTGTTTCCTCTCCTACCCTCCATATCTATCATTTTCCTCCCCTTTCCCTCCCTTTTCTTTCCTTCCTTCCCTCTTTTTTCCCCCAGCCAGCCAATTCTATTTTTCTCGTTCAGTCCACGTGTCAGCCCCTCACTCAACACAATGTACACTAAAATTACAGTAATTTTAGCCTTTTCTTTTCATATGTAGCGATACAAGTATAGGTGTTCAAGGCCAACTTGTAATTTCAATGGATATCAATTTTTTTGTCCAGACCCATCCAACGGGTCTTGGGTATTTTGTGCAAACCCACTCATTTTTAGGACAAAATTTATAATTTAGACGGATTGTTCAATCTTTTATGCAGATAATTCAATGTTTGCTTTCTTAGTATTGAGTGCTGCTGATTATCGATAAATACATATATATATATATATATATCGTGCTAAGAAAATATGGCTCATAAGTTCATAGATAACTAAAATTTTCAAAGTCTCTTATTAAAAAAACTTAATATAAAAATAATTTTTTAATATTTTAAATTTTTTTAAAAAATAAAACAAACATATTAAATGACATAATGTATCAAACATATTAAACGCCTATAAAAGCACGTCGTTCGTTAGAAGATAAGCCCAATAAATTTTTTTATTGTCCAAGCCAATGAAAAAAGCCTGCGACATTTTTGTGTGTTATCAAATGAAAAGAAACCCCTTCAAATCAAATATTAAAATATTATTTTTATATTAATATTTATATATAATTCTGATAAAATATTTAAATTCAGCACGAATTTAATATATTATTAGATTTATAAATAATTATTTTAATTAATTTTATTAAAAAGTATATTTGAAAATTTTAAAATATTCATATTTAGCTAATTTATATTAAGTTATTAAAATATATACATAATAATATTTAAAGTATGTTATAATTTATATAAATTTTAAAATGTAATAATTCGTATTAAATAGATTTTGAAATATATTTTGGTGTATTTTATCTGTATCATATTTGTAAATATGATACAAATATTTAACTTAAAAATGATTATTAATAATAAATCATTTTTTAAGATAATTTTAATGTAATTTAATATTTAAACTATTTTTAAAATAATTATTTTAAAATATTAATAATTTTTAATGTCATATTCGTAAATATAATACTAATAATTTTTTAAAATATTAAAGTTTAATTTTTAATAAAATATTTTGTCATGCCATATAATTGATAAATAAATTTTAATTGATAATTTTTTGTAGTTTTCTTACTTAATATATACAAAGTGAAAGTCAAATTCAAAAATTATGATTCATCTTGTCAAATTAAAAGGTTAAAAATATTTTGATTTCATAATTTCTATTGAAAAAGTTCCACTTTCGTTGCCTATGAGTAGGTAAGCAGGAGAACCTTTGAGCCTATCACCTATAGTTATTAGCTTCCTAACATACCTTCTGTTTATGCAGGGAAAACAACTTTAATTTGCTGGAAGGTGAACATTCACTTGAAATAACATATATTTTCACCGGATAATGACAAGGATAAAACCTTCAATTATTTTTTTTTAAAAAAGTCAACCTTGTTAGATTTAAAATGTTTTATCTAAGGCACGATCTGTTTTGAAAAATAGATTATAAAATTTGTTCAGCTTTATTTATCAAATTTAAAATATTTTATTCAAACCCTTCAAATATTGAATAAACATTTGGACTAAAACAAATAGCCTAACTCTTAGACATATCTATTTAAGAATCCTTTGCCAAATGAATCATTTTGACCTAAAACTATTCTTCAAATCATTTTCAACCACTCACTCATAATCTTTCCTTTATTCTTAAGCAATTGATTGTACTTGTTCAGGATCAAATAAATTAGAAAAATCCTCGGCTCCAATATTCTAAACTATTTTTATGTACCAAAAATTAAATGATATCCCATTTTTGTGTCCTTCCTTTTATTTTTGATTTTTGTTTCTTAACATAATTTTGATTTGTTAGCCTAAGAGTGAACAAACAATTAAGAATGAATGAATTGGATTGCTTCCGAATTTTTCCTAAGTTAAATTTCAATAAATATAAATGAAAAAGAACTAACATACAAAAAAAAAAAAGTGAAACTAAACCATGAGGAAAATTAAAATTAAATGAAGAAGGCATAGACAAATCAAACTCTAATATTTATAGAAGTTTATCTTTCCGTTTGGCACAATAGTCTTCTTTTGGCTTCCTCTTAATAAGAAGTTAAATCTACAATTCTTTTAACCTTACAAATACCATTTAAAGGTTAAGATATAATCTTTGCAATATCTGTCTTTCAAAGTTAAGGTGTAATCTTTAAATTTCTACATTTCAAGGCAAAGGTAGCAAACTCAAAACCTCGAAATTAGTTTTGACCAAAAGCAATAAAGACAGCCTAAAGGATATGTTACCCTTTGATACAAAATAAGCTCTAAGATTTTACAACGAATTTTTGTGAGAAAATGACCTCACAAAAGGTTGGGTGTTTGCCGATATGATACAATGAGAGACAGTAAAATTATCAAATAAGAATTAGAAGATTGGAGCATTAAAAACTAGAAAGCTCTAGAAAATTGTTTGAAGAAGTTGATTGAATGCTTTTAGGATAATGTTTCTTAGGGTGTGTTTGGTAGAATGGAAAAGTGCAAGGATAGATAAAAGAGGGTGGAAAAGTGAAAAAAAAATAATTTTGAGTGTGCTTGGTAAGAAAGAAAAGTGAGAGGAAAAAATGGAAAGATAATCATTTTTCACACTCATAAACAAAAATAAATTACTTCAAATTAAAAAGAAAAGATGAAACAAAATGCAAATGATAAGTGTCAAGTGTGCATATTTACAAGTTCTCATCATTTTTCAAAATTTGATTTTTACATATTAATTTCCAATAGGTATAATGATAAATAATAACTTTTTATTTTCTTTCCTTTTCTTTTCTAATCATACCAAATAATGGGTGAAAGAATTATTTTTTCTTTTCACTTTTCCTTCATTTCTATCAAGCACACTAATAAAAATAATAAATATATTTTCTATCTTCTCACTTTTCTCCTTCAATCTTCCATTTTTTCAATTTTTTTTTTCATCTTACCAAGCAAAACCTTCGTTTTCAATGGTGTTGGAGAAACCCTTCTACATTCGAAGACTGCTGGAGTCATTTTCGTCAATTTGGAGGAAAAATCCATTGATTCCACCTAAAACTAGTCATTGAAAGTCAATGACCTATTAAGGGATTTATCCTTTGCTCGTGCCAATTCTAAAGACATCCAATTTTATTTAGGATCTTTAAAAACAATTTTCAATTTAATTTGAATTGAATTCCAAGTAATGTTCAAATTAATTTTCTCTTGAGAATTTTAATATGAATCAAATACTTAATTCAAACCCGAGACTCAAATTAGTTTCTCGAATTTATATGTTAATGAAACCCATTAAAGTCTCTTTTAGGCCCATGAATTATTTTTTGGACTTTAAATTGCATATTGGGTCTCAAATTATTTTTCAACTTCGACTTTATTGTTGGGGGTTGGCTCCAATCACCAAATATTCTTTCGGCTTCAATCATCATATTCATATCCCTCAATTTCCTTTCCATTTCTTTTTTACAAAAAAAAAAAAAAAAAAAAAGCAAGCAAGGAGTAGCGCAAGTGGTTTTTTGTAATTTTAGGAGGAGGAATTTTGTTTTCTAGAAGTAATTCAAGGTAATTTGTTTTTATTTTGAATTTTTGGAATTTTTTATTTTTGATTTCAAAATAGTTTTTTTTTTCAATTTTTTTAATCAAAAAAGGATTTTAACAAAAAAATAGTTTGTTTTGAATTTTTTTTTTTTAGTTATATAAGTTTACCATGAATTTTTTAGCAAGTTTACGTATTTCCTAGTGGCCGTTAATTAGATTTCAAAATGCTTCCAAGATTAGAAGAATTCCAAAAAAATTAAATAAACTGATAATTATTAAAAAAGATTAAAATTTAAAAAAAAAATTTAAAGAAAGAAATAATAATTATTAGAATTATTAATAATAATACCCTTGATTTCATTTCTTTTGTTTGTTGTTGCCTTTTCTCTGCAATGGGAGAGAACCGACTATCTCTCTACATATAAAATATATATATTAGAAATAGTATTTATAAATAATAAAATATTAAAAAATATTTTTATTAAATCTTGAGCTACTATTTAAAAATAATAAAAAATAAAAATATATTTTATATTAAATTCTGAATTATTATTTACAAATAATAAAAAATAAAACATATTTCGTATTAAATCCTAAATTATTATTTAAAATATTTTAATATAAAAATATTTTATATAACATATATTATATATAATATATATTTTTATATATATATATATATTACATATAAAAACAATACAAATAATATATATAACAAAATTATTTTATATTAAATTCCAAATTATTTTTCAAAACATTAAAAATAATATATATTATATATAAACTATATAACATATATTATATAATAAAAATAAAAGATAATTTTATATTAAATTATTTAAAAATAATAAAAAATAAAATATTTTATATTAAATTTTGAGTTACTATTTAAAAAAATAATAATAATTAGAAAATATTTTATATTAAATCTTGAATTATTATATAAAAATAATAAAAATAAAAAATTTATATTAAATCTCGAATTACTATATAAAAAATAATAACTAAATGTGCGAATAACTATAACTAAATATATGAATGACTATAGCTAAATATACAGATTAGTATAACTAAATATACAAATAACTATAAGTAAATGTATGAATAACTATAACTGAATGTACGACTCATCATAACTAAATATACGGATTAGTATAACTAAATGAATGGATTAGTATAACTAAATGAACGGATGACTACAGCTAAATGTACGATTCATCATAACTAAATATACAACTCACCATAATTAAAATGTACAATCATCATAACTAGATGTGTGACTCACCATAACTAAGTGTATGACTCACCATAACTAAATGTACGAGTTATTACAACTAAAAATATGACTCACCATAACTAAATATACAAATGACTATAACTAAATTTACGAATGAGTATAACTAAATGTACAGATGACTATAATTAAATGTACAACTCACTATAACTAAATATATAACTCATCATAACTAAACGTATAAATGACTATAACTAAATATACGAATGAGTATACCTAAATATAGGGATGACTATAGCTAGATATACGACTCACCATTGCTAAATGTACGACTCACAATATCCAGATGTACGACTCACCGTAACTAAATGTATGACTCACTGTAACTAAAATGTACGAATGACTATAACTAAATATACAGATGAGTATAACTAAATATACAGATGACTATAACTAAATGTACGAGTCATCATAATTAAACGTATGAATGACAATAACTAAATATAAATATGAGTATAACTAAATGTATGGATGACTATAATTAAATGTATGACTCACCATAGCTAAATATACGACTCACTATAGCTAAATGTACGACTCACCATGACTAAATATACGGATGAGTATAATTAAATGTACGAATGACTATAACTAAATGTACTCATCCGTACATTCAGTTATGGCGTGTTGTACATTTTGTTGTGGTGAGTTATATATTTAATTATAGTGAGTCGTCATTTGAAGATTTAGTAATAGTCATTTATACATTTAGTTATACGCGTCCGTACATTTAGTTATGGTGAGTCGTATATAGTGATTCCTACATTTAGTTATACTCATCCGTATATTAGTTATAGTTATTCATACATTTAGTTATAGTCATTCGTATATTTAGTTATTATTTTTATATAGTAATTCAAGATTTAATATAAAATATTTCTTATTTTTTACTATTTTTAAATAATTTAATATAAAATATCTTTTATTTTTATTATATAATATATATCATATAATTTATATATAATATATATTATTTTTAATTTTTAAAAAATAATTTGGGATGTAATATAATTATTTTTTATTTTATATAATAATCCAAGATTTAATATAAAATATTTTTAATTTTTATTATTTTTAAGTAGTAATTCATAATTTAATGTAAAATATTTTTTATTTTTTTAAAATAATTTTGATTTAATATTTTTATATTATTTTAGTATTTAATATAATTCGAGATTATTTTATAATTCTAAATTTAATATAATGTTTTTAATGTATATAATTTCTATGTAATATATATAGTTATATATATTATATATTATATATTATATATTATATATTATATATAATATGTGAGGGGTCGGTTCCCTTACAAGGGAGCCAACCCCCGACATATATAATATTATAATATATTATATATAATATATATTATACATAGCATATAGAATTATTATATATTATATACAACATTATATGTAATATATATTAATTTGAGATTTAATATAAAATATTTTTATATTAAATTATTTTTAAATAGTCATTCAGGATTTAATAAGAAATATATTTTTATTTTTTTATTATTTGTAAATAATTGTTTGAGATTTAATATAAAATATGTTTTTATTTTTTATTATTTTTAAATAGTAACTTAAGATTTAGCAAAAATATTTTTTAATATTTTATTATTTATAAATATTATTTTTAATATATACAATTTATATATAATTTATATATATATATATATATGGGGAGAATCGATTCCCTCCAAGGAGAATGACTCTCCCATTGTAGAGAAGAGCAATAATAAAGAAGAGCCATCAGCAAACAAATGAATAAAATCAATGGTAAAAAGATAATTATATTCTTCTTATTAATAATTCTAATCGTTACTATTTTCTTCTTTAAAATTATTTTTTCTGTTTCACTCTTTTTTAATAATTATTAGTTTATTTTATTTTTTTGAAATTCTTCCTAAATTTTTCAGCCCTAAACAAATTGAAAATTTGAATTTCTTGATGAAATTCCTTGCGCCGAAAACTGTTTGTATTAAAAAGGATGGCTGAAATTTTTTTTTTCCTTTGGAGAATAAGAGAAAATAGAAACAGATAGGGAAGAAAATTTGAAGTAAAAGTCTACCAGCAAGCATGTACTTCAAATAATATCAAATTTAGTATTTAATATTTGTACTTCGAAAATTATAATAAATAAAAAAAATAATTAATAATGTTAAAAATTTATTTAAATGTTAATAAAATATTAATGTGTCATGTGATATAAAATTATAAATTTTATATAAAATTATGTTTAGATTTTTTATAAAATTTAAAATTTTATATTATATAACACGTTAGAATTTCAATAATATTTAAATAATTTTTTGATACTGTTAATTATTTATTTATTTACTATAATTTTTAAAGTAAAAAACTAAAATATTAATTTTTAATAATATAAAATTAAAATATTTACTTAGCTACAGTAATGGGATTCCCAATGAACTTCTACCAAAATTTCCAAAAAAAAAGTTTTATATAACATGCCAAAAGGCAATGATCAGAAGAGACGCTGAGACCCATGGAAGGGTACACATGCTGACCTGACTCTTTTTTGCACTTTTCCAGTTTAATTTAATTAATTAATTAATTTATTTACATGTTTTGAATTATTTAATTAAGTTAGAAAAGGGTTGGTGCAGACATTGCAAAACCATTATAAGTAGTTCATTTCATTCAACACAATCCTCCGTTTATTTATTTATTTTTTTTTATGGAATGTCCTAATTTTTTTTCATTTCTTTGACAAATTTAAGTAATGAGGACAAAGACTATGTCATGTACCACAGAACAACATAGACTACACCATACAATATCTTTAAGCCATGCCAAAACAATCTTAAATAAAAATAATTCATTAAGATATCATGAATGTGCTCAAATCGAGATTAAAGGCAAGTCCCTTAATTGAAAAACTCATTTTCTTCAAATTTTCCATGTAATAATATAGGTCTTACGAAAGCATTTTTTATTTTTAATGCTTAAATACTATTGTTTTATATTCCAATTTGGTGCTTTATAATTCATGTTGTCACATTATCCTAGACCCTCTTCATGTGTCGAGCAGCCCATTCGACTTTACAAGTTCAGCCCGAAATAATATTTTTATATTTAAATAAAATATTTTTATTTAAATTTAATTATTAAATATATAAATAATTTTATAAAAATAATTTTTTTAAAAAAATGTAAATAATAATTCAAGTCCAGTGAACAGATCACACCGAGTTAAATCTAAATTTAGATTTAAAATTTAAAATATAAAATTTTTGAGGTCGTGACCCACCAATTGGACACCTCTACATTATCCCACCAACCAGCAAATTTACTTTTAATTTTTTTTTTTTTTTTGGTCTTCGCCTAATATTACTGTTTGGTCAGCTGCTATTTTTTTAATGAGATTAGATGTAAAAAACAAATTATTATCTAATTCAATCATTTCAAACTAATTGATCAGCATTTAGTTAAGAAAAATACAAATGTAATATAAAAACATATTAAACAAATACTTCAGAGAACGGATTCGTTGTGAAAATACTATGACATAATTAAATTTTTACGAGGATTCTGAATAATTATAGGCAAACGATTTGCATGGCATAAGGTAATCATGAAATCTTAAGGAATATATTTTGTTGCTTGGACTGGTCGGTGGCTCTAGTTCATGAGCTTAATTACCTAGGGAACATGTAATAAATATTGTGAATAATTTTAGAGTTTACTTTTGATGTAATGATAATGTATACATCAATAAATCAAATAAAATTATCTCATTTAAAAGTGTTTCAAAAACTAAAAGTAAATAGCACCCATAGTCATCAAACTTTGGGTATATGTCATTTTGGTCTAAACTTTAAAAATCTAACAATTTGGTCTAATCACAAGTATCATAACAAATTAGTCCATTCTGTTAGCATATTTGTTACATCTTCCATTAGCAGTCAGTTAATGAAACGTGTCTTTATATCACTAGTTGGTTGCTAACAAATGTCTCTTCATTTTTTTTTCTTTTTCATTTTTTTTCATTTATCTTTTAACATTTTCAAAAATAAAAAAAGAAAAATAATAATAATTTATTTCATATATTAAAATAATTTTTTTTGAAAATATAATTAATTTATAAAAATATTAAATATTTATTTACTTTTCTTTTTTAAAAAATATTTATAATTTTTTTTGCATTTATTCCACTTTGCTTTCTCTTCTTTATAAAGAAGTACTAAAAATAAATAATAATTTAAATTAATATTCCAATGAGTAACTTAAAAATATAAAACTTTTTATTTACATAAATTTATGAAAGTACTTTTAATTTTTTTTCTTTCTTCCCTTTCATCTTTTCTCTTATTTAAAATACAAAGAAAAATAAACAATATTTTATATTATATTTTAAATTAATGTTATAAAAATTAAATAACTTATAAAAATAAAATATCTATTAACATTAGTTTTGTAAAAATATTTCTTTCTTTTCTTATTTTTTTCCCTTTTCTCCTGTTTCAAAGAAAAATAAACCATAATTTATGTTAGAATTTCAATTAATTTTAAAGTTAATATAAATTATATAAAATATTATTTATTATTTATTTATTTATATAGACGAACAAGTGAAAATAAAAAATATTTTTATAAAATTTGTGAAAATAAATATGTTTATAATTAATTACAATTTTTAAAATTTAATTTATAATACGTATTATCACTTGTTTTATTTTTATTTATTTATAAAAAAAGTAAAAAAAAATAAAGGAATACTAATAAAAAATAAAATAAAAAGAGATGTGTTATAATTAGTTGATGACATGTGTTATAGCTGCTAACACAATTGCAAAAAAAAGAAAAGCAAACAGAAGGGACCAATTTATTATTATACTTGTAAACAAAGATAAACTTATAGCGTTTTAAAGTTTAAAGATCAAAACGATGTATGCTCGAGGTTTTGGACTGTTGGTGCTGCTCACTCAAAAATAAAAGTAGATATATGCCCTTGAAGTAGCTTAGGCTTTTTCTATACAGTTTAGATGGA
>JBBYHK010146293.1:23650-36453 GCA_038382065.1 Adansonia grandidieri | reverse complement strand
CGGTGCAATAGTGAGCCAATAGTTTCAGGCACCATTTAATCTACCGACCAGCCACTGCATGAATGCTAAAGATCTCCCCTCCTTTAACATCTGTCCAGGAACACTAGATTCCAAGAAAACGGGACCTTGTTCTGCAATGGAAGTATTCAAAAGCAAAGTGGTTCAGAAACCAAATGGACAACCATAGTTTACCAAGCTTGAAATTAGAACTGTATGCACGTTATATACGATATCAAATCAAAGTGCATAATGATACACCATATAATGTCACATAAAGCTCATATATGATTTTGGTTTTGGAATCTTTTATAATAATATTTTCCTTTTAATTTTTAGTAAAAATTTTATTACTTAATAAAATAAAAAACTAAATAATGTAATCAACTATTTAAGATATTTATATTTCTTTGCTCAATTATTCATTTTTTATTAAAATTAAAATAAATTTTAGTCTCTCGATCATGCTATTTTTTTAATTAAAAAATGTAAAAATTTCATATCAATAGAAACCATAATATTGCAATTTATTTCCTATTTCATTAATTCTCTATAAAAATTGGTGAATAACAACTTTTAAAAAAAAATTCATACTACTTAATATATAAAAATTAATATTTAAATATATATATGTATATAAATATTAATAAATATGATCGGACACAATATATACATATGTTAATAAATTAATTAATTTTATGAATAAATTTTATTTAAATTTGTACATATAATTATAACATATACAATAAATACGATTTTGATATAATTATATTTTTTAAATATTTAATAGATATTTTTTATTTAGATGAATATCTTAGTTTGACACTTTATCCATAATTAAAATTTTCAAAAAAAAAAATCTACCACCATTTAAAAAAAAAAGTAACAGAGATAAATCCAAATGTTATATGTGGATAACTACTCATAAACTATTAAAAATTGTGATAAAAAACATAATTTATCTAATTTTTTAAAATTGAATTCATCTTTATTTTTTTAAGTTAATATAGATAAATTCAAATGTTAGACATGAGGCAATTGGGTAAGGTCATAAACTGCGATAAAATAACAAAATTTGTCCAATTTTTTAAAATTAAATCCATCCAAATTTTTTTTATAAATAATATAGATAAATCCAAATGAGTATTCTCACTTACCTATGATCTAAATGGTTTCTTAATCCAGTACAAGTAGAAGTTGATGCAATACTAGTTGTTGCTGCCCATTTAAATTATTGAAACAATTTTGAGCAACGCAATTTTGTGCTTATATATATAAATACATATATATGTATGTATAGGTATGTATATTTAGCAAATTCTTATAGTTATTGATTTTTTAGATAGATTCACTTTTGTTTACTGAATATTTAAATTTTTTTAAAAAATTATTTTCTTAGATATGTCATGTGGATATACATGTATATGCAAAATTTGTATTATCATATTTAGAAATCTATTTATTATATAATAATTAATATATAAAAATAATTTATGCATCGTATGAGCTACAAACTAATTAACAGTTAAATAAAACTACCCTCTCGGACTGTCAATCTAGGTCTCCAAGTTTGTGGAATTCAATTTTTTTTTTAACTAAGAGGATTATAATCTAAAAATGGGAAAAAAAAATTAAACTTTTAAATTAAAATTTTAAATGCGTTGGATATAACTTTTTTATAAGCAATAACTTTTGAGTTTGAATTCAACTATTACTCATTACTTACCGGTATTTCTTCCTAAATAAGATAACATGCTTAAAATACTAAAAAAATGAATTGCAGTCTTATTCTTTGATTTGTATTTAAATAAATTTTAGTTTTAACTTTACCGAAAGATTGTTTTATGTTAAAAACTTATATGAGTTCAAATTAAATATTAAAAATTTAAATGTAAATTAACGATTAAAAATTTATTTAATTTAATTAAAGATTAGAGAATTATTTGTTACAATAAAAATATAGTTATCTAAATGTGCGGATGACAAAGTATTGAAAACTTATAAAGCATTGAAAAAAGAAATTTTCCAACGTTTATTTATTTATTTTTTGAATCTGTTTGATAGTTGATACCTATATTGAATTTTACTTTATAAAAAATTTGTTGATAAGGACCTACTTATAACTTAATACGATCAATTTTATTTAAAAAAAAATTATTTCAATTAATTATCTCTTTTTTTATTACAAAAGGGAGATATTTAAATTATCCTTTTAAATTTTATCTACAAGTATCCAAAATAATAAAAAAATATTATATTAATAAGATTAAAAATTGTGAAATAAATCACTTTAAAAAAATTTTAAAATTTACTATTATCAAATAATATAATTATATTAAATATTGATTTTTAGTAATATATTAAACAGTATTTTATAATACAAATTTAATATTTAATAAAAATTCAAAACTTGATTTTTTTTTTTTTGGCACTTCATTTTTCAGTTTTATCAAACAATACCCAAATAAAATGATAAAGTTCAAAATTTTTGTTTTATTATTTTAGCCAAATATGCGGTAATAACTAATATCATAATATGGCTGTATAAAAAATTCTTTTTCATTATATGAGAGCAAGATATAAGAAGACAACTATAACTAGATTTTAAAACACTCAAAAAAAGTTGGCAAATTTTTTAAATTTTTTGAAAAAAATAATATATAAAATTTAAAAAGATAAGTAATTTTTAAAAATATATATTTATATGCACAAAAAGATTAAAATTATAAATGTTTAACATATCCAAAATCCTTAAACTTCAAACAAATAGATAAATATAAAGATATTTAAAAAGATGTAATATAGTGCTTTTAATTAAGTCAAACAACCCAACGTAATGACTATATTTTATTTTTAAATATAATTATTAAAAATATCAAAAAATTAGAAATTGATTTTAAAACAATTAAAAGTGAAACTTAAAATAGGTTAAAAATCTTGTACTAATTGATAACCGATACTTACCACTACAGGCGGTAAGGAAAAAAAAAAAAAACCAAAAAAGTATTCTCCTTGTACATTTCACTTTACCTTAGTGATACGTACTAATCATATAATCAATACTGATATAGTACAGACTGTTATGAATTGGCCCCTTAAAAAAAATTTTGCTACCTCCGCTCCTGTTAATATAAACAATTTGAAGTACATCCATCAATTTTTAGTGACAGGGAAGAATCCATACAACCAGTTGCAAATGTTACAAAAGTAAAAAATAAAAAATAAAATTTAGTGCTGTTATTTAACTCCAATCTCGTTAAAAATACAAGAGAAGAAGCTGATGACAACACAACACTATTTGAGTTTTTCAGACTCTAAACCAATATCATAAGTAAATGATTTAGAGTATAGTTAAACTCAATAAGAAAACATTAACTAGCTAACGTCATATATATATAAATATATATAAATATAAAAAACAAGATATCGACTCAATTGAATCCATTTATATCAGTGATATGCTTTGCAGCTTCTGCAAAGCAGATTCTCCCTGTTAAACTCATCCAATGATACCAAAGAAAAACAAAAAAAAGAAGTCTCATGAAAATCCAGTAATTTCATGAATGATGTAGCTCCCTCAAGTAGGTTCTCCCTGAAAACAGGGCTTGTGGGAAATCTACATCTCAAACAAACAGATAATTCATCATAGACTACACTACTTTTAATTAGGCAATGTTTAAATTTAAATTGGTTTGTAAACCAGAGAGGCTCAGACAATTTAAAAAGAAAACAGCTTATCAATCAAGAATTTTCTGAAGCAGAATTGGCATTCAAAGCTGCATATAAATCCTCATAGCCAACTACATAATTTAATAAAAAAACATAAAAAAATTTTCATATAAAAAGATTGGCTCATATCAAGAAATTCAACCATTTCATACTTTTTATGCTTCATGGATTGATCTCAGAAGCGCGGATAAAATAAATATAATCATCGCCAACACTAAGAAAGAAAAGTATAAAGGATGTTTTTAGAGGCGAAATCAAAGGGGAAAAAATGCCCCCACGTGTAACACCGCCAGATCAAATATTTGCCCCGATGACTAGCCTAGTTTTCAAGCAGTTAGTATTGATTTTTTAAAAAACAAGCTAAAGGCGTAGTCAGGCAAAAACCCCAATTGATAAACCATAATGATGGCGATCTATGCCGCCGATTTGACACAGAAGAGCACATAGAAAAAGCAAGGCTACTCCGCAATACGTAAAACGGCATGGTTTTAGCACCAACATTGGAGCTTTTTTTTTCTTCAGATTTAGAGATTCAGATAAGCCCGGGAGAGTTCGTGCAGATATAAACGTTTTTGATCTAAGACTTGAATCTCAAAACAACAATAGGACAGTTAAAACAGGCAGCTGAGGATAGAAGTTTTGATTACCATTGGGGCTGGATGTGGAAGCTCTGATCCTAAAAATGAGACGAGACCGAGTTCAGACGGTGGAGTGGAGGGGCGATCTAGAATCGTTTATATGGAGCTCTCTTCGAAACCCTAGTTTGGATACTTGGGTTGGACTCCGCTCCAATTGAGGTCAAGTTAGGCTATTATTTTTTGTTCATGCAGTCCAAAAATACTACAACCACCGTCAATGGACTGATTGAGTGTTATAGCATTTTGATCCGAATTGATTTACAAATATTTATGTTTAATATGTAATATTTTAAATTTTTAAAAATTAAATCGATAATTTTATAAAATTAAATTGATTTAAATTAAATTTTATCAGTTTAGATCGATTCATTTTATTAATTTTTTAAAATTTTTAAAAATATAATTTTTATAGTATTTTAAAGTTTTTTTACACTAATTAAAAAATAAAATATTTATTTTTTTATAAAAAATAAGAACTAAAATTCAGCTCTATTCTAATAATTAAGGTTTTTAATTTTTGAACTGAAAATCAAGCCTAATCGACTATATACCATTAATATCCGAATCAAAATCAAACCAAATTTGATAAAATCTGAATCGAAACGAACTAAACGTAATATTTCAAATCTGTTTTCGAATTTCTTTTTTTTTTTTTTTTGGTTCGGCCCTAGGTTTGACATTCTTTAAATATATTTTAAAAAATTTTAAAAAAATTAGTAAATGAGATATATGTTACTCTATATAAAACAATAATTCAAATTACATTAACCTTTTGAATATACTTTTCAATACTTTTACTTATTTGAAGATAATATTTATTATTAAATCAATTAAAATTTTAAATAGTAATATTTACTACAATATTAAATAAATTCCATTAAATAATTTACTAAAACCCATGAATCAAACTTAAAATAATGAATAATTTTATTAATAAAAGTTATAAGTTTTTTCCCCTCATTACTCAATATATAAAACACAATTTCTAATTAAAGAGTACATGAATCATATTGCACTATCGAACTCCAAGTTTAAAAATCTCGCTTTCAATAAAATTATAACTTTATTTTTACTTTATAGAAATATTTATATAATTAATTAGTAATATAAAATTAAAATTGAGATTGAGATTGAAGCATATGTCATATCATTGAATTCAATAAGGAAAATTAAACTCATGCGTAACTTGTGTCACAAGCTAATCTTTCAATAATTCATAAAATTATAAGCAGAGAATATTGTTTCACATTCATCTTTTTCACGTGATCTCTATTTTCTGTAGATTTTATTTGTTTTTATTTCTAAATGTCTTTTTATTTTGTTTATTTATTTCGACTTAAAACTTTTGATTTATTTTAATAAAATTGAGTATTTTCTTTTGTTAAAAATATTAAAAAAAATGATAGAAAACTATTTTAATATTGTAAAGAGAAGCACTCTTCATTAAATTTGCCAATTTTTTTCCATTGTTCTCTTTCTATAAAGAATGAATAATAGGGACCCCTTTACGAGCGTCTCTTGCAAAGCCCATTGCCTCTTCCTTTTCCTTACATTCCAAACATTGAAACATGAGTTCCAACTCTTCAAACTACATGCGATTACTGTCTTTAACGAAACAGTTAACCTCTTACGTGAACCAAGGTCGTCACATGGACGCCCTCTCTCTATTCCACACTATGCAAAGCTCGCCATCTCTCACTCTCGACCCTTTCGTCTTCCCTCTCGTTCTCAAATCCTGTACTACTATTCATCGGCCCCAACTGGGCTCGTCAGTACACGGTCACGCCATCAAGTCGTCTCTCCTCTCCAACGAATTTATCGCTTGCGCTCTCGTCGACTTCTACGGGAAATGCTTCTCCATATCATTAGCCCGCAAATTGTTCGACGAAATCCCTCAACGAAACGCCGTTTCTTGGAGCTCCATGATTTCTCTATACACGCGCTCTGGGCGCATGGATACGGCATTGGAACTGTTTCAATCTATGGATGTTGGGCCAAACGAGTCCACTTTTAACGCCATCATAGCAGGTTTGACTGAATTGGAAAATGGGGCTTTTAAGGCTATTGGATTTTATAGAAGAATGCAGAAAGTGGGCTTGAGGCCCAATTTGATTACACTTCTTGCTTTATTACCTGCTTGCATAGGCGTTGCTGCTTTGAGTTTGATTAAAGAAATTCATGGCTACGCGTTTCGAAGTAACATAGAACCTCACCCGCAGTTGAGAAGTGGTTTAGTAGAAGGTTACGGGCGATGTGGAAGTCTTGTGAATGCCCAAAATGTATTTCAATGTATGAAAGAAAGAGATGTAGTTGCTTGGAGTAGTTTGATATCAGCTTACGCTTTACATGGTGAGGCAAGGGCTGCATTGGAAGTTTTTCAACAAATGGAGTTGGCAAAAGTGTGGCCTGATGACATTACTTTTCTTGGGGTATTGAAAGCTTGTAGCCATGCTGGTTTAGCTGATGATGCATTGCATTATTTTGATAGAATGCATAAGGATTATAAAGTCGAAGCAAGTGCTGATCATTATTCATGTTTAGTTGATGCATTGAGCAGAGCAGGGAGGTTGTACGAGGCTTACAAAGTTATAAAAGAAATGACTATGAAGCCAACTGCAAAGACTTGGGGAGCGTTACTTGGTGCTTGTAGAACTTATGGAGAAGTAGAGTTGGCTGAGATTGCCGGGAGAGCTTTGTTTGAGATGGAGCCATCTAATGCAGCAAACTATGTGCTATTGGCTAGGATTTATGCTAGCGTTGGAAGATATGAGGAAGCCCAGAGAATGAGAATGGAAATGAAGGAAAGAGGAGTGAAGGTAGCACCTGGTAGCAGTTGGATTTGAATCAAGACCAAGGAACTTTGGATTTTCCTGTACCCTTTAACCTAGAAGTCTGAAGATGTTACATCGGCAATTCCTGTTGCAGCTGTAATGGTGGTTTGCCTTGTTAGGGAGCGATGGCTTAGGATCCTGACGATAGCTTCTTATCTACCTCTAGGTATCTTTCACCATTCAAAGAAGCTTTTTGAAGTGAAGGATCAGATGGAAGGTGTAGCCACAGAGTCAGCTCCCAAATGCCATTATTAGGCGCAATTTTGGCCATTTGAATCCATGTTGCTGTTAAGTTGGATGATAATATTACGGCAAAGAATCTATTTCAAACATTGTTTGTAAAGATAGCAATATTTTGTCTGTTTTCTAATGACTAATGTGGTATCACTTTGTTTTTGTTGTAATAAACCTGCACATGTATACAGATATTTTTACCACAAATGGGAACAAGGAAGCTCGTCTCAGTGTGAAGGCATATAGTTTCGGTATTTCCAACAAAATAGCCTCAAATATGTAAATAAATAAATAAATAAACCTCATGTTTATAAATGGATCGTTACGCAAGAACAATTTTCGCCTTGCAGTAAGCTACTAAGCTTGCAGTCGCACAATGTCTTCGGTCTTAGCTCACGCCCGCGGACATGTGTAATGTGCTCTGCATTTTCGCCAAGCTTTAATATAAAGAGGAATGCTAGGGCCACAATATTCAATATCAAGTTACCTTATTTCTGAAGATCTTTAATAGCACTTTAGAATATCTCTTCTTTTGCTAGACCTAAATGTAACAGAGAGAATATTGGGTTTAGAACTTGGAACTTGGAACTTAGAACCGTCACCACTCACCAGCCTCCCATTAATGAAACATCTTTGCAATCGACGAAGTAATACATCTCAAGGGCTTGTTTTCAAAGAAAGAGATGGCATAGACTTTTTCCTTTTTTAAAGAGCTGGGCTGGTCAGTAAGACTAGCTTGATTCGAATCAGATTTTAGATAAAATTTTTTAAAATTTTAATTAAAATAAATTTTTATTTAATTTTAATTATAAAATTTATTTAAAAATATAAAATATAAAAATAAAAAAGCTTTAAAAGCTCAACGAGTCAGGCTTTAAACAAGTAATTTTTTTTTTTTTGTAAAACTAATTTCATCCAACCATGGACAGCTTCAGAGAAGGGCCATGTAGGGTATAATCTGTAAAATTCAAATGGCTATTATAAAATTGATATATGTATATTTTATTATATTATTATTTTTACTTTTTAAATATTTCTTAGAAAGATATGTCATAACTTTTATTGGGTATATAAAAATTTTGTACGTAATTTTTTATTTTTATTTTCTTTACTCTTTATTTATTTTTTTAATTTTTTTTTTAAAAATGTATAACCAAAATTTATAAAAACCTTATTAATTGAAAAATAAACTAAAAAGAATTGAAAAAAATATTAAACATTTCCATTAAGTTACATGATATTACTAAACAGTAGATACGTTCACCCTTGATCTGCTTAGTTTTTTAATTAAATCGTGAATTGAAATATAAGAAGTATTCATATTTCATCTTGGGTAGTAAAATATTAAGCAAAGTTTCTAACAAACGAGATTTGTAAATGTTGGGTACAATCATATCATATCAGGTTCATAATAATGTTGGCATGCCCCAAAACATCTGAAAGCTCCAAGTTCTAGCACATCGTATCCAACACCGCTATATGTCATTTCAAAGTAGCGGTGGCGCCAGAACATCATCATCAGTGGACGGTATCAGAAGACAAAGGGCATGCATGTTCCTTAATTTCTTAACAAAGATTCTTGTAATATTTTCTGACTGGAGCATAACCAGCTGCAAACACCATCAATTCCGTGTCTTCTCCAATCTTCTGTTAATTTGCAGTAACTTTTAAGTTCCCTTTTCAAACATTAGACCATTTTGGCTCCATGTCACAAAATATATGAAAATGTTCCTATTCAAACTATAGTTATGGCTACTTGATTGATCAAGATCAGAAACTTTCAGAAACTATAATAAAATTTCAAAATGAATGTTGTTTTGTTGAGTAACTTGACTAACTTCTCTATTCTCATTCTATGTAATCATAAAAATTTGTTCTTTACAGAAAATCATATAACTTATCCAAAAGACTGGTGAAATAGAGAGCGGCAAGCATTAGCATTTAAGATTAAGATGAAAATGGATAGTAAATACTAAATAAATTACATATTCGAAATTATTTGATATAGATATCGAGAATTTGGATATTGTAAATTCAGATTTAGGTATTAAATTTATAATTTGTAATGAATTACTATAGGAGGAACTTTGGATATCCTATATCTAAATCTACTGTAATATTTAAGTAGTATCGTATATCCAAATCCGTTATTCGAATTTTGTTTAGCAATCGCAGTTGTCTTTTTGTATACACTACCAATTAGTCTTTGAATCACTTAGTGTTTCTGTGAATAGAACTTGAATCGATAGAAAACAGCAAGGAAGAAGTAAAATCTGCAGGTCCTTGAGAAGACAAAACGCTATGATTCATGCTTACAATAGCATGAATTTGGGGCTTGTAACACCGGAGAAAGCCATTTTATCTATATGCAAGGAAGGCATATTTTGCACCCAAAAGCAAGAGAAAAGCTTACCTTATTTTTGGCATGGTAGAGAAAGTAAAAGCTTAATCAGTCACATATTTATATATGAATTAAGCCAACGCAAATATGGATTCTTAGCCCATAACAATAGTTATGGTTCACAACTTCAAACCCCAAACTCTACAGCCGAAAAAATGTAAAGAAGAAAAATAAAGAAATGAATCGATCACTCTTCCTTTCCATCCCCCTCTGAAAAACTCAGAGCCTGACAAACAGAGTCCTCTGTTTCTTCTTCCATGCAAAAGTATGATTTCCTTCCCATTAATTCAGCCACTCTTTTTGCTGGACCTGAATCCCGAGGACTTTCAGCCCAAAATCTGACGGTTCTGATCTTCGGTAGCACATCATTGATCTTATCAACTGATTGCGGAGATTCTTCATGCGTTGCACCCTTTAGAATGATCACTTCACTGGGAATTTCCCACTTCTTCTTTACTCTGCTCTCACTCTTTTGAATCTTGCTGGAATCCATTACCTGTTCATTCGAAACGCGCCTCTTGTCATGCCTGTTGCTCCCCTGCTTATCGTTTTCTGGTAAAGACCGCTTTTGAGCATTGTTCACAGTGAAATTCCCATTGCTTTGATTGGCAATCTGATTGTACCGGCTCCCCACGACCCTCCCAGGTCTTAATGGTTTCTTTGCTGTTACTGATTTTTCTCCATCTTTGAAGAGCCTTTTTGGCTGAATTGTAGCAAGAACGCCCTCTTCTTTTTTCACAGCCCTTTTAGACCCTACGGTGGTCGCTGCTGGCTTAGGAACTACGACCTTCGAAGCAGTTTTACGTGACTTGGGGCTAAGACTCAAGCTCTTGCCTCGATCTCTGGTAACCTTGCCTTCATCAATATCTTGAAGCTTAAAGAAACAGGATTTGCGGCGACTCTGTATTGATTGAATAGGAGTTGTGATTTCCTGCTTCATGAATTGCCTTGATTTCGTTGCAGAGAAAATCTCCGCTGGACCTAAACTAACCCCTCTTCGATTCAGTTTTGCTTTAGCACCCGAAAACAGAGGATCTTCAATCTTTTTCGCCGTCTCCGAATTCTCGATGCTCTGTTTTCGCTCCATGAATTTCGCAGGCACTATTCTTCCTCTCATCGCAATACTTCTCGCATTGTATTCAGCTTTTTCGAGTCGAAGAGATTCAAGTTTCGATGACAAACGAGCGACCTCCTTCTCTATCTCTGCAATCTCCATATCAATCTTCTTCTCATCCCGCTTTTTCTCTTCTTCCTTGCAAACTCCACTCTTCAGTTTCGCCGAAAATGGCTCAACAAAGCCACCCTTCAGCGCCTGCTCTCTGGAGTTTCCAGTAACATTCTTGGAAGAAAGAGGCTTGACAACAGACGAAGTGGATTTGAAAGAAACTGGGGATTTGAGCCAAAGGGGACTCTGATTTTCTTTACTGCCATCAGATTCTAGTGACTGATTCACCGAGCCGGATTCAAGATTACACCAAGAATCCTTGATGGCGGTTGTATCTTCAGACTCTCCATTGTCAAAAGCCGCATTGTTCCAAACCTGAAGCTCTGGCACATTAAACGAATCTGGGTATTGAAGGATACTCATCTTTGTACACTCTGAATCGAAAAAGAAAAAAAAAAATCAACTACAAATTTGAGTGTCAAAAGGAATACGCAGAATAGAAAGTATATTTGTGGTTTATCTTTGAACGATATTTGGTAAAAGCGAAGGAAATGTAAGTGCATTGAAGGGAATTTATTCTCTTGGGGGAGAGATACATGACCGTTGGGCAAAAGTAGACGTTAGAGTGCGTGTTGGTGAAATCTGAGCCGTTAGATCATATACGCTCCTACAGACGCTCCCATTTAATTTAAAGGTTAAAAAAAAAAAGAAAGGGGTTTTTAAGATTCGACGGTATTTATTAGCGTAAACACTTCAGGACGTACCTATTTGCATTTTGGGATAAAATTTTTCATTTTCTTTTCTTTAATTTGAACAATTTTTGTTCTTCAAGTAGAGATTTTTTGTTACGTTTCAGCAATACTGAAACCAAATTGTTTCTGAATCATTTACTTCGTCTGAATTTTAGAATCATTACGGCCGTCGTTGGAGGGAGTTCCGTGATGAAATCAACCGGCAGAGAGAGGGTGGTGAAGGTGAA
Source organism: Adansonia grandidieri (assembly GCA_038382065.1). NCBI lineage: Eukaryota > Viridiplantae > Streptophyta > Magnoliopsida > Malvales > Malvaceae > Adansonia > Adansonia grandidieri. The sequence goes on along the minus strand of JBBYHK010146293.1, from coordinate 24,479 downwards.
AGATGGATCAAGGGAGACAACGTGTTCTCAGTAGATCTTCTAGAAGGGTATGGGGCGAAAGGCCGCGGAGATTCGTATTGATATTAGGTATGTGACTGAGATTCGTTTTTAAGGTATCAAGTTGAGTTATGGCGGGTGAGAGGTTAAGAACTGATTTATCATCATCAGTATAGATGTGGCAGCATGTTGTAATTTTGCTCCTCCATTTGGAAATTTAGATATTGATTGCTCTGTGGGCCGACCTGGGGAGCAATCGAGCCGTAGAGTTTTTGTTGATCCTGGGGGCAGCCATTGTATTGCCACTGTTATGGGCAGTGGAGGTGCTGATACATTCTACACTCATGCAAAGTGGACCAAGCCACGTATATTGAGCAGATTGAAAGGTCTAATTGTCAATGCTGTTGCCTGGATAATTGAAGGTAATTTAATTTATGGGCTGTTGCTTATTTGATAAGACCAGGCCTTATGCATGTGGATTTATTTATGCTATTTTTCACTCAATTGTTTCTGATGCAGCTTCAACAAGGGAAGTCATTCTCCGTTCGGACAATGGCCAACTGGATGAAATTGCTGTAGATGAGAAGGACAAGAGGGAGAAGTATATAAAAGATATTATTTGAATTAGCAGAACTTCCGGAAACTGTCATGGGTTTGCAGGTACTTTTTTTTTTCATCTTTATTTTGGGAATAGGCTTTAAATTACCCGTTCTGCTTTTTGACAACCCTTTGTACTGATGTAGATTTTCCACTGGATATTAATTTGTGAAAGCGACTAGAAAATCCTCTTTCTTTTGCTAAAAATTTGAAAAGAAGAACAAGAAGAAAGCTT
>JBBYHK010146293.1:0-14588 GCA_038382065.1 Adansonia grandidieri | reverse complement strand
AAAAAAATAAAATAATTTAGAAAATTTTAGAAAATTTTAAAAAATAAAAATAAATAAAAATAAATAACATAAACAATATAAAAGTTTATTATAAGTTTATATATTGCAAAAGAAAAGCGTTAAAAATCTATACTTTTAAAGACACAAACAAAAAAAATATAAATTTTTTGTTTAAAATTTTTTAGGTTCAATGGGTTTAAATTTGTTTGGCTCGTATGGGTTTTTGTTGGGTTATACTTTGGGCTTAAACTTTTGTTTAAATTCGGATTGAATTTGGTTTTCAATTTAGGTTTAATATTTAAAATTTGCTTTTATCAATTTTTTAATGATTTTTTAAATTTTTGATTCTCGATTTTTTAGTGATTTTGTTCGATTTAATAAAAATCTGATTACACGTATATCTTTCAACCATCAAACCAGCTAATTCCCAATTGTACAAGTTAAACCGGCTGATTTGGCTTGATTTTTTCATCATCGGAGGTAAGTTAGAAAAAAATTAAGAGAGAGAAATTTTTTCTGAGATTTGTTGAAAAAAATGAGAAAGAGAAAATTTTTTTTGCCTTTTATTAGGCAAAAAAATTAAAAGGTCCAATTGGAAGATGACATGTGGATAAAAAATTTGATATGTCATTGGTAACAACTTAATTATTTATTTTATTCACGTAATCTTAAAATAATATATTTTATTGGCATTTAATTTTCATTTAAATAACTTAATATAGCTTAAATGCACATCAGCTTTTTACACCAATTAATAATTTTATTTTTTTAAGTTAATTTTCAAAACAATAAGAATTAAATTATACAATTTTATAATATAAAGACTACTTTATCTTAGATAATATAGGAAATGGACCTCCCAACAATTCTGATTTCATTCCTTCCTAATGATAATAATACTGCACAGGCCTATCTTTACCTAATGTAAGGTACTGGTGATATAATTTTCTATATTTATAATAGAAAATTATTTTTTAATATAAGTGTTCGCCAATGATTATTTGCGGGTTTATTGACTGACGTTTCTCGCACAGCTGAACGCTCACAATTTCCTTTTTATTTTTCTTTAGCAGCTTAGGCTAAAACGAAGTTATTTTTGGCACTACTCATTTATGCTATATATATATATATATAATGATAGTGATTAAATTTAATAATACTTTTAATTTATTAAATTTAAGTGAGTTAAGTCATTTAAGTTAAGTGAATTTTTAATTTTTATAAAAAAATAAAAATGACTCATTAATTATAATTTTTTTAAAAAATAAATTTTATTCAATTTTTTTGGGAGATGATTTTAAAAGCTCTAAACCTTAATAGTCCACACAACTTGAATGAACACCATCAATAATCTTGTATATTCAAAATGGGGGGGGGGAGGGGTAAAAAGATATCCTCGTGTTTTTAACAGAAAATGCATTTTATTTCACTCAAATTAACTCTCAAATAATAATAATAAGCATAAATTAAGGGGATAGGATAGATGATGATAGTCATATCACCATTACATTTTCTTTATAAAATAACCAAACACATCAGTTTCTTTGTCTTCTCATTGATTCATGTTCTCCCCAAAACCAAACAATCAAACCAAACCATCAAATTACTTTTTTTTTTTATAGATATATCTAGCATTGACCGACCGGTCAGTGAGTTGCCTCTATGGGGATACTATGTAGCACAACAGTTTCCACAGTGAGGCCTGGCCCGAATCCGAAAAGGACACCCCACTCCAACCCGTCACCGGTGCTGCCCTTCCCTTCCTCCACTGATTTCTTTCTCATCTCGTCCAAGATGAACAACACACATGCACTTGACATGTTGCCAAACTCACTCAGCACATGACGGGTAGCCCTCAGTTTCTCTTCTTTCAGACCCAGTTTGGCTTCTACCTGGTCGAGTATAGCAGGCCCACCAGGGTGAGCGATCCAGAAGATTGAGTTCCAGTCGCTAATGCCAATTGGAGAGAAGGCTTCAACCAAGCTTTTTTCTATGTTCTTTGAGATTAATCCCGGTACGTCTTTCAACAAATGGAAAGTGAGGCCCACTTCACGCAAGTGTCCGTCAATGGCTCCGTCTGAGTCTGGCAAGATTGTCTGGGCGGCTGATACAAGCTGGAACAGTGGGCGTTCAATTTTGGTGTCGGGGTCGGCACCTACGATGATAGCGGCAGCCCCATCACCGAAAAGTGCTTGGCCCACCAGGGAATCCAAGTGAGTATCAGAGGGTCCACGGAAAGTGACAGCCGTGATCTCGGAGCAGACCACGAGAACACGAGCGCCCTTGTTGTTTTCAGCCAAGTCCTTGGCGAGACGGAGCACGGTTCCACCAGCAAAGCAGCCTTGCTGGTACATCATAATCCTCTTGACAGAGGGTCTCAGTCCAAGGAGCTTGGTGAGTTGGTAGTCGGCACCAGGCATGTCTACACCAGAAGTAGTGCAGAAAACAAGGTGGGTGATCTTAGATTTTGGCTGCCCCCATTCTTTGATGGCCTTTGTTGCGGCTTCTTTCCCCAGCTTTGGCACCTCCACCACCACCATGTCTTGGCGCGCGTCCAGAGATGAAGCCATGTAGGCACACATGTTTGGATTTTCCTTCAAGATTTCCTCAGTCAAGTACATGTAACGTTTCTTGATCATTGATTTGTCGCCTGTTGAGAGGAAACATTAAGCAAAGATAGTAGGATATATATATATATATTTTTTATGTTATATAATACTCCAGAAAGTTAGGAAGTAGTATGGCCGTACTATAGTGCAAAATTAAACCAATGATTTATATACACACACGTATATATATATATATATATATCGATAAACACATCACAATAACATACACATGCATCGTATTAAATGTTAATTATGTCGTCGGGCAATATCATGTGATGATTAGATATTTTAATTTCAAATCCCAAAAAAATAAAAGACAACTAGACGATAAACGACTAGAAACAGAGCAAAGCAGAGCAGCTGGTTAAATATTTGCTTGGCTAAGGATTGTCGAGACAATCACGTGCTTGAATGAGAAAAATTATTAAATAATAAACACTTCAAACGAGTAATTAAAGAAATAATAGGGAATAATAATGGTTGTTATACCAAGGAATAAAGTTAGAACACTCATATATATGTATATATATATATATATAGCGCGAGAGAGAGAGAGAGCTATAAACTTCGAGGAATAAAAATGAATATATATAATTAAATATAAAGTTATTTCACCCTTCAGTTTAAATATCATGATTAAAATATTATTATAAAATTATAATACTCTTCTATATAAATATAGTGATTATATATACTTAAGTTATAATATTCCGTATATATTATAAAGTAGCTTAAGGTATTAGTATGTATAAATATATATATACATATATACGTACACATGCGCTTGAATTTTTCTTTGAGCTCAGTCATGTGATCGCTGTTGGTGATACGGAAGTAGTAGTCGGGATAGTCAGCCTGGGAAACGCAATTGGGAGGAGTGGCAGTGCCAATGGCGAGTACGGTTGCTGGACCCTGAGCTCTTTGGGCCTTTCTGATCTCCTCAACGGAAGTCATTGCCATAGGCGGTGATCGTGGTGGTAGGTTTAACAAGATATGACGTAAGACGTTACGACCCAAGGATGGAGGAGAAGGATGGATTTAATCACTCTATTTCCCTTTCAACAAAAAGGAGAGCTTGAAATATAAAAGCAGTTGGAGTTGGGCTTTTAAAGGGGCAGGCGTATAACTTTCTTCGAAAACGAGATGGATGGGCAATGAGCTCGGGGTCCAGGGGTGGGTTTTATTTATACGTGGAAAAAGAAATGGGTAGGTTAGATGGACGGGCAGTTGGAGGCCACGTGGTGTGGCTCGGAATGCTCAAGACGTGGTAGCTGTGATGCCACTATCCATAAATACATACAGAGTATACAAAAACAACCCCTGACGGGGTAGCTGCCGGCGACGCAGCCGGCAACAAGCCAACAACCTTTAGGTGTTTTTTTCCTTTTAATTTATCTAGAAGTTATCATTTTCAGCATGGGTTGGTTTACAGGATAACTCACAAGTCGGTTTGATATTTACATACGATTGGTTTAAATAAAATTATTTTATTAATTATTTTATTTTTTAAATTACGTATTCAAAAAATTACTTTATTCAATAATTTACGAGTTAATTTAGAATTAATATAGAATGTATACTAGATCTATTTGGAAAAATAAAAAGTATTTTTTGAATTATTTTTATCCTTTATGTTTAATAAATTATTTTTACTTGGAAATTAATATTCACATAAATTTACGAGTCGCTTTAAAATTCGTTCTCAATCTACTCAAAAAAGTAAAAAAAAAAATTTTTGATTAATGATTTTTAATTTTTATCTTTAAGCTTTATATTTTATTTTTAATGGATGTATTTAAAAAAGTTATTTTATACTATCCCGCGAGTCAATTTAGTATATATATTTGAGAAGCATATACACTTTTCAAAAGTTATTTTACTAATTGATATTTTTATTTAATTTTTAAATGATGTATTTAAAAAAGTTAATCCGTTAGTTAACTTGTATGTAGATTTCGGATTTATACCCGACATAATTGGAAAAAAAGTTTTATTTTTTTATTTTTTTAATTTTATGAATTTTTTATTTTAAATGATGTATTTAAAGGGTTGGTTTGCACGTCGACTTGTGGATCAATTTAGAATCCATACTAAAACTGCTAGTGAAAGATTAAAATAAAAAATTATTTTATTTTAATTTTAAATAATTTTTAAAGAATTTGACCCATATATTAATTCGCAGGCTAGTCTAAGATTCGTATCTGAGCTGGTCAACGAAATAAGTTTTAAAAAATAAATTTATTTCATTTATTTTTTTTAAATGATATATTTAGAATAATTGATCCACACGTTAACTTATAAATCAATTTAAAATTCATACTCGATATTAAATATAAAATTTTAATACATAATTATTAATTAATAAAATTTAATATAAAATTCTTTTTTATTAATAATAATTAAAATTTATGCAAAATAAAAATAAAAAGGCCTCAGCGAAGTGGGGCATAACTCTAATATCTGTTAATATTTCACCACTACAACAATTTATTTGATGCTTAATTAATTTCGGTTCTGTATTTCCATTTTCCACTTTATATAGTATTACTTTATGTATATGCTAGGACTAATACGTGGACTTTAAAGTAAATGTACATTTATTTATATTTTAATTCTAATTAATTTAATATTTGATTAAACTTTATCAATAACACTGATTTTTTTTTATAATTAAAATTATCAAGATTTGATCCTTAATTATTGAAATTAAGAGTCAAGTATTTTACTAATTGATTTGAATTAAATTGATTGATTTAATATTTGATTAAATTAATATTTTTTATAATTAAATTTTATCGATAACATTGATATTTTTTTATAATTAAAATTATCAAAATTTAATCTTTAATTATTAAAATTAAGTATTTTACTAATTGATCACATAGTTATTGACATTAACGCTGGTAGTTATTTCGTAAGATATGATTATTACTGCTCCAAATTTTTATGTAATTTAAATTTAAAATATATTAAAAACTTAAAATAAAATACAGTATATTATAGTAATATACTATACTAACATCATACTAATATAATATGCAAAATAAAAGGGACCAATAAAATGAATATAACATATAATATAATAAATAAAAGTTAAAATAAAATTTAAAATCTATATACAATATATAGAAAAAATAATTAATGAAAAGCAAATAGGGTTTCAATATTACAAGATATAATGCAAATTCAATCCCTCGTGCTGGTTAATTTCTTCAAAATTTTCAATATATTATCAATCTTCAAGCTCGTATTCCCTAACTTTACCAAACCCATCTCAATAAATGATTTTTTTAATGGAAATAAGAATTACATTTAAAGATGAGCTAAAAATCTGTATTCCACATAGGACCTGTGGGGAGGGAGTCCACCCACCCCAAATTTCCGTGAAGTACACACTCCTGCTTACCTAACAATTCAAACACGAGCCAACACGTATACAAATGTACCATTTGATGGTTGATTGGTTACTTTTGCGACTGTAAGTTATGAAAGTTGAACTTGCATTTGTATTTATAATTAGTTAATAAAATTAGTAGATTGGTATTTTCTTGCAGATCTTGAATCAGGTTACTTCTCTGGTTTTACTGGTTATAGAACTAATACTTCAGAGAAATAAGTATTCCTTTATTTTTCATTCTTCTTTTCCAACAGCATTTTTATCATCTTTTCATCAGCAATAACAATTTTTTGAAGTTGCTCTCTCCTTAAATTCAAAGAAGAGTTGCTTTTTCCTCTCCTTGAGTTTTTTTTTTTTGGTTAAATTACGTTCTTTATAAGAGATTTTGTGAAGCAATTGTGCAGAGTGGCGATCATACGACGGTGTTGCGACGTTAGCTTTGAATGGGGTTGTGATTTTGATTCACAGTAATGCAGTGGGAGTTTTGCTGTACGGAACTACACTTGTGATTTTGATTCACAATGATGAAGCTAAAGTTTTGCGGTGCAGAAGCCAGAAAAGCTTGAGAATCCTTTGCCAAGCGATGAAGTGTAAGGGCCAAATTAGTACCATATTACTTGATTTTGGATGAGTTGTGATTTGTAAAGTTAGGTCAATTCTGATATCCCCTGCACTAAAATCATAGAAAATATTTGCAAAGTGGAAAAAAAAAATAAATTAAAGAGAAAACAAAAAGGAAGAAAAATGAAGCCGAAACAGTATTGATTCACGAGAAAGTAGCAATACAGCAACAACGAATGAAAAGCAAGCTATTTTCAAAATTCTTTTCATTAGTTACGTGATGATAGAGAATTCTTCTCATACATCTTTTTGTAAGCTACATACAAGCCAAGTACCCACCCAAGGAAAGACCAGCCATGCCCGTGTTAAGTTCGCTCAGTCCTCAAAAAACTTCTTTCGGATGACACAAAGCTTTAAATCATGAGCCAATGATTAACCCAAAGGATGTTTCTTCTAACCAAATGATCACTTAGGGCTCAGTTAGGACCCCAACAGCTCAAGTACATGACTTTCCGCAAGGACTCTTCTGATTGTTTAGACTTTTCTTCCCAGCAGCTGCTCACTCCTTTTGAAATAGCAGAGGATTGAGAAGAGAGATTCTTGGCCTGTGAAGCTGACCTGACATGGTTCTTGGCATGCTGGACGGCTGACCTTATAGTATAGTTCCATCGGCAAATACCTTGGTCTTTCAGTGCCTCCACGGCTCCAATACTAGCTGCCACAATCCACGCTCTGCTAGTTGGCCTCATCTTTGCAATTACTCTTTACCCGTTGAGCACTTTTCAGTCTTGAAGTAGAAAGATTATACAAGAGAGATGCACTAAACACACTAGAAGTTTTTGTGCTTTTGTTGATGGGTTAATGGAGTGATAGGGTTTCTTATATATAGGATTGGGAATAGGGATGATGACTGTTGGATGGATAATGGATCAGAAAAAGAGGCCATGAGTTTGGGGGAAGAAACAACTGGCTTATTTCCTGTTGCTAGCGGTTTTGAAGGGGTCGCAAAAGCCAATGGTTTTGTCTACCTAGGCGGGTGGGTTGGACGCATCTGTAATAGTATGACTTAAATGTCCACATAAAATCACTTCATGACATCAAATAGGTGGGGGCAAAAATGGGATTTAGAAAAACATATTCCCTCTTGAATTGATTCAAAATGGGCAGTGCCCACACGGTTTTTCCAAAGTAAATTCTATCTTTGTGAGCCTGGAATACGGGAGTCCAAAGTACAAACCACCTGTTTATGAAGGGTTGGACGCTAGGAATCCATATACATATTACACAAGAAATTTTACAAGATAAATTATTCATTTAAAATAAATAATAATGATCTTAAAAAATTATACAATTTAAATCATTATCATCAATGAGGTGTGTGGAAGTGGTGCACTAAACTTCAAATTTGAATCATTATCAGCAATAGTAATAAATGGTGGTTTAAATAAATCATTATTAATTAAGTAGATTACATTGTCTTAATGTCAAATAAAAAATAATTATATTGCGGTTGAAATCAGATCTAATTGATTAATTCACAGTCAGTTCGATTAAAAATTAAAAATTGATCTGCTTTGGTATTTTATATCAAACCATTTATTTACTAAATCAGATGAAAATCAATTTAGTCGGTAAAGTTAAAAAATGAAAAATTGATATAATATGATCTTATGTGCATCTGACGTGATCTATGAAATCATTGAATCAAGTAATGTGCACAATTGCTATTAGTTAATTTGAAATGGTTTATAGTCATATGCTCATTGTACATTGGGTTATTGCTCTTATGGTCATCTATACATTTATTTTTATCTATCTGTACATTTAGTTATAGTCATTTGTATATTCTATTATGGTGATCTATACATTCAGTTTTGGTTAGCTGTACATTTACTTATAGGTATATACGTTTGAGTTTTAATGTTGCTACACGCATATAATGCGTAAGTACATTTCGTTATGCTGATAGGGAAATTCAATTATAGTCCAATGTACATTAACTTATTATCATATGTACATCTTATGTGATGATCATATCATTGATCCAACTAATGTGCACAATTGCTATTTGATATTCTCATCACTTTAAAAGTCATATATTTTAGTGAACATATGGTTATGGTTATATATACATTCATTTGTGGTAATCTATAAATTTAATTATAGTCATATGTCCATTTAGTTATATTCATATATACATTCAGTTATGATGATCCGTACATTTATATATAGTCACTTATACATTTACTTATGAGTATATATATTTTAGTTTTAACATTTCTTACAAGCATCTTCAATATTAGTACATTTCGTTATGCTCATAAGAAAATTCAGTTCTGGTTCGATGTACATTAACTTATCATCATATGTACATCTTACGTCATTGTGATATCATTGGTCCAAGTAATGTCTACAATTGCTATTTGACATTTTCATATGTATATCTTACATCATTGTGATATCATTAGTCCAACTAATGTCCATAATTGCTATTTGATATTTTTGTTATCTATACATTTATTTCTGCTCATCTGTATATTTATTTTTAGTCATCTGTACAGTTAGTTGTACTCATATGTAAATTTGGTTATAGTTATGTGTACATTTATTTTTGATCATTTGTACATTGAGTTAGGGTTATATACAATTTAGATATAATTTTTATATATGCATCTAAAGCGTAAGTGCATTTCATTATGCTCATACCACTAAATGTGAGTTATGGTCAAATGTACATTAACTTATTATCATATGCACATCTTACGTGATTGTCATATTTAATGTCCAACTCATATGCATAATTACTCTCTAACATTTTCATACGGTTAAACGTACGTTCAATTTTTGTTACTTATACATTCATTTATGGCCATCTATACATTTAATTGTAGTCATCTGTACATTTAATTATACTCATCTATACATTCAATGAGGGTGATTCGTACATTCACTTATGGTCAACTGTACATGTACTCAAGGGTAACGTACATCGTTCTACATGCATCTAACGTGTAAGTACATTCCGTTATGCTAATTCTACTAAATGTGACTTATGGTCAAATGTACATTAACATAGTATTATATGTACATCTTACGTGATTGTCTTATTTGATGCCAACTAATGCAGTTAATTATTATCTGACATTTTCATACGGTTAATGGCCAAACAATTTATCATACACTTGGTTTTTGTTAGCCATACATTCTTACATTTTTAACATTCAACTAACTGTACATTCATTTATAGTCCTCTATAAATTCTTTCATTAAAATTTTGATATCTTTACATTCAGTATGGTTAACTATATATTTATTTATGGTCACTGTGCATTCAATACGGTTGGCTGTACTATTTTTTTATTTATATATTAGAATTAAATATATTTTATGGTTGGCTATACTATTATTTTAAATATATCAGCCTTGGTTATGTATACATTCAGTTATAGTCATCTGTACATTTAGTTATAATCATATGTACATCATCTCATTAGTGTTGGTCATGTGCACAATTAATATTTAATTATCTGATACGGTTTAGAATCATATGGTTTAAGGTATAATTAGTTTTAGTTATCTGTATATTTAGTTATGGTCATATGTATATTCAGTTATAATCATCTTGATATTTCAATTATGCTCATATTTACATTAATGTTGGTAATGTGTACAATTAGATTTACTTATCTAATCAATTTAGGGTCATATAGTTTAGGGTATAATCAATTTTTATTATCTATACATTCAATTATGGTCATATGTATATTACACACAATTGTCATCTCATAAATATTGGTAATGGATATAATTGGTATTAACTTATCTTATATGGTTTATATATTATATATAATTTATATATTATAAATTGTTTTGTTCTATATATATTATAGATAAAATATATTATTTTAAATTTAAAAAATAATTTAAAATTTAATATAAAATATTTTTAATATATATTATTTTCTAAATAATATATAATATATTATATATTGTATATAATGTATAATGTATACTATATGTGGGGAGAGGGAGTCAATTCCTTTATTAGAAACCAACTCTTCACATAATATATTTATACATATGTGGAGGGGGTATATGGAGTGGGTATATTATACATATATAATATTATATATAATATATAATATATTAAAAATATAATTTAAAAATAATAAAATGTAAAAATATTTTATATTAAATTTTGAATTACTTTATCTTTTATATATTATTTTTAATTTTTTAAAAATAATTTAAAATTTAATATAAAATATTTTATCATTTTTAAATATTACTTTTAATATATATAATTTATATATAATGCATAATATTTTTAATTTTTATTATACAAAATACATATTACACAAGATATATTATATATAATTTATATGTAATATGTTGGGGGTTATTTCCCTTCCCCCACATATTATATATAATATATAAAAAATATATTATGTTTAATTTTTTAAAAATTAATTTGAGATTTAATACAAAATGTTATTAATTTATATTATTTTTAATTAGTAATTTAATATTTAATAGAAAATATTTTTTATTTTTATTATTTCTTAAATGATACTTAGAGATTTAATGTAAAATATGTTTTTATTTTTATTATTTTAGAGAATAATTCAAAATTTAATATAAAATATTTTTAATTTTTTATTATTTATAAATATTATTTTTTAAATATATATAAATATATATGCATATAAGGGAAGGTCTGCAATGGATTTGACTACCAACTAGAAATGTATAAAAAATAAATAAAAAATAATTACAAATTTTTTATTAATAATTTTAATAATATTATTTCTTGCTTTAAATTTTTTTTATTTTTTTAATAATTATCAATTTATTTATTTATTTTTTTGACATTTTTCCTTAAAAATGGGCGGTGCGTACACGGTTTTTCCTTAATAAATACCATCTTTGTAAAAGCCTGGAATAGGGGGTGCCAAGGTCCAAGGACCACCTGTTTATGTAGAGTTGAACACTAGAATCGTACACAATATTACACCTACACCGAATATTACAATATAAATGCCAACTGCATAAATTTGCTGACATTAATGTCTTATCATATGTTCAAATTTTAAAATTTAGTAAGATAAACTATTCATTTAAAGTAAATAATAATTATCTAAAAAAATTATACAATTAAATCATTATAATCAATGAGGTGTATAGAAGCCATGCACAAAACTTTAAATTTAAATCATTATCAGTAATAGTAGGCGGTTTAAATAAATCATTACTAATTAAATAATTATGCATTAAAAATAATGTTGAACAAAAAATAATCATGATGTTATTGAAATTAGATTGAATTAATTGGTTGAATCGGTTTAATTAAAAATTGGTGGTGTAATTAGTCCGATACCATATATCAAATTATCTATTTACAAAGCTAGAAAAAAAATTGATTTAATGAGTAAAAATAAAAAATAATAAAAACCAAATAATATTTTTTATTTTTTTACATTTTTAAACTGATAAATTTTGAACCTTTTAATGTTTAACAATTCAAATATATATATATATATATATATATTTGTAAGTGTCCATTGCATTGCAAACGATTTTACGTTTTAATCATCTTATATTTGTAAACAATTCATGTTAAATAATAAAAAGATCATGAAAACAAATATCACATTACAAAAAAAAATATTAAATAAAAAGGCATTATTTTTATTTATATAAAAATAAAAAAATATTAATTAAAAAAATCAAATGAATATAAGTTAAAAATTTATTATAAAGCCTTAAAAATTTCATAAAACCATTTTGAGCAATTTCACTAGAATATATTTAAGTCCGTGAAAAATTATTACCCTGCAAACTAAATGAAAAAGAAAAAACTCAAGCCATTATCCACTCTAAAAAAATTAGAACTCAAAAACTTTTTACGTAACTTATGTAATGAAAATTTTAAAATCAAAAGTTATCATAATATTTATATTGACATGAGATTTAGTTACTTGTAAAGTATAATTTATAATATTTTTTTATAAGATTTAACTATTTAAAAGTTTTACTCATAGTTAATTGTAAAAGTATTACATAAAATATTCTAGAAAGTACCTTTTTTTCTAAGGGAATATCATGATATTAAAATTTTCATTAATAATTTCTATTAATATTTATAACATAAAATCAAAAATAAGAATGAAACATATATACTATAAAAAATTATTTATTTATAATTTTTTTTTCTATTGAGCATAGAGTTACATATTATATAAATAATTAAAAAAATAAATTTATATAACTTTTTTTTAACTTTTGCCAGGTTAAAAAATTATAGCTTTGAAGATAATTCAATGTAAATTTTAACTAATTTTATTTTTATAAAAAAATTTCATTTACCCAAAGTTTTTTAATAGAAATAGAATTCTCATTTGTAAATGAGATAAATCGAATTATCCAATAAATTTATTTAATTAATCTTTCAATATAATTAGAATTTTTATTTATAAATGTGATATATTTTATTAATAATAAACAACATTTAAAATGATAAAAATAGTAATATAACGAACATCAATGGGTATTTTGACCAGTTCAAAAGATTTTTTACACTCGTACTTTTATATATACTAGCTTTTAATATCACGCATGTTGCATATAATTTTACGTATTTAATTTTTAATTTATTGAATAATCTATTAAATAATATCTTAATAGGTAACATGTAATTGCTGTATAGTAATCATTATCTAAATTGTTGAAATAATTAAAATATATATAATATTTTGTTATTTAAAATACCACAAAAACAAAAGAAGTTCAAATTATAATTAATATACTTATAAGATGTTAATAATATAGATTTGTTGTAGAAATAAAAATATGCTTGTAAAAATAAAAATTATAGCTATCAGACATATAATTTGATAATAAATCAACTTAAAACTTTTTAACCCAAGTGATATTGAATTATTAAACACATCGATTAGGCATTAATTAAATTCAAAATTATATCCACTCAAAAATGGAAATAATAATTAATATATAATCTTTAATATATATATATCTTATAAAAATAAAAATCATAGTCATATAATTTAATAATAAATCAACTTAAAATTTTTTTTAATGCAAATGATATGAAATTATTAAATTCATCTATTAGGCATTAATTAAATTAGAAATTTTATCCATTAAAAATGGAAAAAATCTTCAATATATATCTTTTAGAAATAAAAATAGTAATGATCAATATAATAAGAATTACGACTTATTAAAATTTATATAAATATAAAATATTTTAAATATAATTATAATATGATTAAGTATATAAATGTATTACACAATTAAGTATTTATCATATTTGATCTAAGTTACGTTAACAGATATTATATTACATCTCGGTTCTTAATTAATCCAACTTCCTACCCCTTTCCTATTTTTTTTTTTTAAATTCTCTTTGTTTTTTTAGTAACATGTAAACTCAATTACTTAGCGTTTAAATATAATTTAAACATCATGATTATAAAAAAAATCTAATTTAATAATAAATTAATTTAATTTTGACAATAAATGATATTGAATTATTAATAAAAGAATTAATCATTGATTAAACTAAAAATTTAAGCCACTAAGAAACTAAAATATTTTTCAATATATATCTTCTTGAAACAAAAATAGTGTGATCAAATATATGTAAATTAATAATCAAACTTAAATCCTTTTTAACATAAATGATTTAAGCTCAATTTAAAAATACATTTAATGATTGAGAATTAACAACGGCCTTTTATCTCAATTTGAGATTTCATTTTGAAATTAAGTTAAAATTAACGGTGCTAATTGTAAATCCAAAGAATATTAGGCTTAAATAACAATCGAGAGTACTTCTAATAGTACTAATAAAAATCAATTTGTTAAAAATGAAAGATAACTTTAAAAAAATTTAACTTCCAAAAAACAATTAAAATAAAATTCAATTTAAAGGTAAGTTCTAATAATATTCCAAAAAGTTAAATCTCTTCTATTTTGATCTTCTTCTTCAATCTACCATC
>JBBYHK010146183.1:23402-36478 GCA_038382065.1 Adansonia grandidieri | reverse complement strand
GAAAAAGAAAGGAAAAAGGAGGAAGAAAGAAAAAGAGAAGAGAAAATATATTTAGTAAATTCTTTTACATATTTTTCAATTCATATGTAATACAATATTAATATTTTATTAATTTTTAAAGAAAAATATAAATTAAAAATAATAATGGTAGTTGAATTATCTTTTCGATTTTTCAAATTAATTTTAAAAAAATTAAAAAAAAAAATGAGAATGCTACTTTGATTGAATATAAGTATGAATTATGACCATGGCAATGGCAATGGCATGTATTTTTTATTGCAGAAATATCACTTGAACCATCACTTTAGGATTCAAAATAAGGGTTTTGGGATAACAACAGCGCTATGGGACAGAGTATTTGGAACCATTCCTCAAACCAAAGCAGCTGAGAAGAGCATATAGATAGATAATGCAGTTGGCAACTAGATTGGATACAATTTGTGAGGTCCCTGTTAAGGCTTTAAATAATTTTATCTTGTACTTGTGTTTATGTTTCGTTTATGTTGCTCTAGTTGAACATCTCTTAGTGGGTGTGGTTGTGGGGTGGGCTTAACATCTCATCCTTTTTATGCTCTAGCATCTATACTTTCGCTTGTTTGTCTCTTTGAATAAATGAATGACTCCTATCGAAGTATATTTTTTTGGCTTTAATATTTTTATCCAAATTCTCTCAAATATTATATTGGCTTTTGGGTTTAAAGAGCTAACCTAGCCCATGTAAACTGCTAGTATATACACACAGTTTTAAAATATTAAAAGTTTCTCTTTAACAAATAACCTACTCTACTCATGATACTTCATTGACATAAAAATTTAAAAAATAATAAAAAAAAGCAAACAAAAATTTAGAAATTGACAGAGTATTGATACATATATTGTTAATATAATTTTGGATTAATACTTGATTTGGTAATAAAGTTCTACATATTTTAATATTTGAGAATATGAATTTGCATGGAATTATGAAATTACATATTTGAAGAAAATATTAAGTTTAAAGGTGAAAGTTTTCATTAAAATAAATTAAAAGATGAAAATAAAAGTATTAACTAATATTGTGCATTTGTCATAATGATTTGTACATTTTTTCATAATAATATCTTAAATTCAATTTAAATTAAATTAAATACTCTTACCATTCGTTATACATGTTATTTCAAGGTAAATGTATAGTTATTTTAAATTTGTAATCTCTTAAGTCTTACCATTTGATTTATTATAAAAATATATAAAGTAAGTCACTGATATAAGTCATGTATTATAATGATTTGTACGTTGCTTTATTCAAATTTGAAAAATTAATAAATTATGCTCAAATTCAAAAGAAAAAAAGGAAGTAAATAGATATTTATTTTTAAATTAAAAATTATAGTATCTGTTTTTATTTTAAATATTAGTTATTTTTTATATTTCAATAAAATTTTAATTAAATCTAATTCAATCAAAATTTTTTAAAAATTTTCATATGATTTGATTTTAAATTAAAATATAAAACCTGAAGAACTCAATAACCTAAAATGATTTAAAACGGAAGAAACCTAAACTCGAGTGACTTAAACATGAAACAAACCAGAGAGAAAAAAATGACTTCAAAATTTTGAGATTCGAATTGATCTAATTAGAATTAACCTAAACCGAAACTAATCCAGGCTATCTAATAATAATAATTATAAAAGAAAACGACAGTTTTGGAAGGGAAATCATGGGTTTTCACTATATTACATTTTCTAAACTAGTTCGCATGCTCCCGTTGTCTTTCCCATGTGAGAAACGTTGAGAGAGTTGGCACTTTGATAGCAAAAACGCCAAAGAAATTGGCACTTTCCATGTGGAAATGCCATAAAATAAATGTTTCCACATTGCAAATGCCAAAGAACGTAGCGTTTTTTTTCTTTTTTCTTTTTTACATTGTAAACACTACTGATATTGGTGATTTCAATATAAAAATGGCATTCAAAGTGGCGTTTTCACTTTTCCCTTTTTTATATTCTAAATTCATTAAAAAAAATTTCCACATGGAAAGTGCAAAAATTTTTGTGCTTCCATGTGGAAAGCAGCCAAATAGTTGGCGCTCTCAACATAGAAGCACTTGATAAATTAAATTATCTATGATTGAGAAACTATTTTTCCTCAAATTATTAATTTGTTGTGATGGTTATGTGAACATTCTCATGTAGCGAATTTGTTGTTATGGTTACGTGAGTATTCTCATGTAGCAAATTTTGTTATTGGTGGTAGGGATTTTTTTTTGGCTTAATTGATTAAATTTGTAATTGCTTTTACTCAAGCATTATAAGTTATATTATAACGTGAATTGATGATTGTTGTGTATTTTGACACTTAATTTTGTTCAAGTCTCCTAATTGACTCTTTTTTTATTTTTACAAGTTTATAGTATTTTCTTAGTTTAGATCTTCTTGGACAGAGCATTGATGATTAAAATATTTAACCTAGGTTAAGGAATCATTCTAGAGGTCATTTTTTACAAGAAAAGGCGTTTGGGCTTAGTTGACCAATTTAAGAGGAATTTGTTGGATTTATAAAAATTGATACTTGAGTCTCAAAGATCCAAAGATGAAAGTTGGACAATTTATGCCTCTTGGAAGAAGTAGAAGGATTATTGTAGATCTTTGAAGTGAAAAGAGGCTTGCTTGAAGGTCAACAAAAAGTTAAAAGTCAACTATAGATAATGTCAACAGCCAAAAGTCAACTCTATGATGAAAAGTTTGAATTTTAAATTGGTAGAATTTTAGAACTTGGATTCTGAAATCGAGCATGAAATGTAGGTTAAGAAAGTGCAATCAAGGTTAGGTCATGAAAAGACCCTAGAAATTGAGTTGTCAGGAATTTTTGAGAGCATAGTTCAAGAAGTTTGGGATAGAAAGTTCTAAATTTTTTGGGTAAAAGTCATTAAAGGCTATTTTAAACTACTAGATGGAACATCTAATTGCATTTTTACCAAATCATATCATAGTTAATCGGATGAAATAAAAATTTGTACAAAATTAGGCTTTAATTAGGCATATGGCCGAATTTAACATGCTTAGCACATGAGGGAATTCATTTTGCTCATCCATTTAAAAGAAAGGTAAGTCAATCCTTTTACCTAGGGTGGTTATTGGAACTTAGGTGTTTAATAGCTAAGTTTAAGGTCACGTATGGGTGACTAAATTCTAAGTGACCCATCGTAATCTCTATAAATGGATAGTGGCTTGAAAAAAAAACTTGGGTATCATTTTTAATTTACAACAAATTCCCATCATTTTGGATGTTCTTTCAAGAGATCTAAATAGTAAATCTTAGGATGTACATTTCCATCGTTTATCTCTTAATTAATTTGATTAATTTGCACGATTTTCATCTTGAATACTTGATCCTTGATGCTTAAAAAACATCAAATTTGTTTGGATTTTCAAAGAAATTTATATTTTATACGACTTGATCCATTCATGCCTAGGAAAATAAGGCATGTATCTTATTCACTTCTAAATTTTTGAGCCATCCGAAGTTTTTTAAGCTCTTCAAGCTATTTTGCAGAAAACCTAGATACAATTCAAGAAATTTTTAACAAGAGATTGTTATGGTAGGAATGCCCTAAGGATGAAAAAACATTGTGATTGTGGACATCTTATCTTGTCCTTGCCCCTAATTGATTTTTTTTCCTAGTTTTAAGGGTTGTATAGAATTTTCTAGGTTTAGATCCTCTTGAATAACTTGTGGATGATAGAAAGGTCCTCTTGAGGTTTCTCTTAGGTACCATAGGCTTAGTTTAAGGAAACAAGGCATCTGAGCTTAGTTGTTTGATTTAGAGGGTAGGTTTTAGATTTAAAAAACCAAGACCTGGATCTCAAAAATCTAAGAAGGTTAAAAATTATGTTAGGAATGCAATTCAAGAAGGTCAAGACCTAGATACAATTCAAGAAATTTTTAACAAGAGATCATTATGTTAGGAATGCCCTAAGGATGAGAAAACATTGTGATTGTGGACATCTTATCTTGTCCTTGCCCCTAATTGATTTTTTTCCTTGTTTTAAGGGTTGGATAGAATTTTCTAGGTCTAGATCCTCTTGAATAACTTGTAGATGATAGAAAGGCCCTCTTGAGGTTTCAATTAGGTACCATGGGCTTAGTTTAAGGAAACAACGCATCTGAGCTTAGTTGTCTAATTTAGAGGGTAGGTTTTAGACTTGAAAAACCAAAACCTGGATCTCAAAAATCTAAGAAGGTCAAAAGTTCTCTTAAGGTAATTAGAGTATTTATTGATGTCATTTGTATAAAAAAGGGACTTGTTTTAAAAGTTCAAATCAAAAGACTATAATGTGGTAGAAATTTACTGTAGCCATTTAAACTATAAAAGTTAACTTTTTAGCCTAGGGTTAGATTTTAAATTGATTACATCAAAATGAAATTAAAAACATGGACTTTAATCAAGAAGGTATAATTAGGACTAGGTTATGAAGGGACCATAGGAATTTGGAATGCTAGGAATTCTCGAAGGCTTAATCCAAGCAGTTTAAGCTAGGAAATTTTAGATTTTTTTGGAAAAGGTCATTAGGACACTTTTTGCTAAAGGATGTAACATTCAATTACATTTTCATATAGGCATATCATGATCAATTGAATGACACAAAAATTTGTACTGGACTAATGTAGGAACCATGCCTTAGCCAAATTTAACATCTATTAAATATGTAAGGTTTGGCCATCCATTCGTTAAAGGCATTAATGTTATTTCTCCCTAGTTCATTAGAAGGTTAATGATTAAGCTAATATCACCTTGGGGTGATTTAAGCTTAAGTCACCAACCTTGAGGCCTAGAAATAAGGATGAATATTCACATTTTAATCATCTTTAAACACTTATAAAATTTTAGAAATTCTAGAATATTCATTTTCCTCTCAAACTTTCATCATTTTTAAGAGAAGATTAACTTAGAATAGGTATAATCTTTAAATTTTCTATTTAATTTCAAGTTAATTAGCATGTTAAATGATTGATTCATGCTTTTCCTTGCTTATACATGATTTGACCATGATGATTTTGTCTTTTTTGAGTTTCACCCATTTTGTTTCTTTATCATCCTATGTTGGATTTGATTTTAAGCTATGATTTACTTGATTTCTTGTTGTTTAAAGCATGATTGAGTGATTAATTGTTGAAATCTAATTTGAAATCATGTTTAGAAAATTCAATCTAATGTTCAAACATGAGATCTCATCAGATATAGGTTTCAACTAACATGATTTTTTAGGATTTTGGTGATGTGAACTTAGCTGAGCTAGGATATAATGATATTGAGCTTAAATTACAAAGTTGAGATGATGAAATCATGATTCTCTACCTTAATTAATTGTTCAAACACTTTAAAAGCTTGCTCTCTAGTTCAACTACCATAAATTCATAAAATCTTGAGCTTAATTGATGTAATTTTGCACAATCTTGATAAATTGAACTAGTTTGACCTAAAACCTAAGTAATTAGAGCTTGAATCTTGTACTAAATGATGAAATTTTAGGTTCTTAAACTTAAACAAGCTTTCAAAAAAGCTACAATAGCGTAAGCTAGGTTTGTCCAATTTAGATTCTTAGCATCTTTGATTCAATCTTGCATAATTGGTGTTTAATTGGTGAAATCTTGATGAATTAGTTAGGGTGAACTTGGGTAAGCTAAAATTGATTCTTTATTTGGTAAAATTAGAACTTACATGTTCAATTGTTGAGCTCAAATGATTAAAAGCATGCTTTGATTATTAATCATGTTGATTGAATTGAATCCAAGCTTATTCTTGTGTTTGATCATTAACGGATGAGATTTTGATGAAAAATTGATGTTTAAATAAGCAAAATTATCCTAGGAGCATTTGGATAACTTGAATTGGTGTTCAGAATATGCTTTGTGGATGATTAGTTGCTAAAACTATAGGTTAGTATTCTCTATGTTTGATAAAATGCATGTTAGAATGTATAGGATATGTAGAAACTTTGTTTTTCTAAAAAGAACCCCCAAAGGCAAAGCTTGGTTAACGTAATCAATAGGTGAGTCAAGGTTTAGTTCTATTTAATAGGTTCTTCTATGAGCAACTTGAGGATATTAAGTAAAATAGCTTGGTTTAGAGCTGGTTGAGAGTAAATAAAAATGTTTTTAAAGTGTAAAAATATGTTTTATTGAGTCTAAACTTGGTGAGCTTTAATGTGAATCATTAGATGATATGTAAGTCAGTTAAAATATAGTGTTTAGTGTTACTATAATTTCTGGTTATAGCACATAAACGAGTGGCATTAGTGTGCCTTTCACTTGCTAAGAATAAATAAAATTGAATAAAAATGATAAAAAGCGGAGACATTCAGATGACTCTGAAGAATATTGCCAAGGCCAAAAAAAATAGTTCTAAGTCTCAGCACTTAGTAGTCTTTGTTGTTTCCTTATATAGGACATTCATAGAGTCTATCTGGTCTCTTTGCTGGATGTTTGAATATCTAAAAACATATTATAAAAATTGACAAAATGCTTTGTGATCACAAATTATGTTAGAGCTACTATTGCAGTTCAGTGCGGTAGTCTCACAAAAAGAAATATTTTTGAATAGGTTATATACCTAAGGAATTTTGTTTGTATTTTTCCTATAATCCTCATCGATTTGGTTATGTAATAGTGTTTTGAAACATTTTATTTCACGATCGAATGAATACAGATAAATCTCAAAACATAAGTTGTTCGCACGGCTCTATTTTAGCGCCTGATTAGTAGTATGAACTATTTTCAATAAGGATAATCATTTTTTTTATTTTGATCATATTTTCATATAAAAGTGGAGTGAATAGGCTTTCCAAGCATGTATGGCTCCTCCAGTGTATATTTCAAATGAATTAGGAAGAAAATCTAGAAATAAGCTAGTCGGACATGCTCTATAATGCAATATTATTTGATTGAAAAATTTACATGATAGCCAAAATGACTTTTTGGCATTTTTTAAGAATTTTTAGGTTAAAGAATAGTGAGTCAAAATTCATAGAATTTGATTTGATGATTTTATGTAATAGGAATAATTCAAAATAAATTCAAAAAGCTTGAAAGATCAAATTTATCCCTTATTCTTGATTCTCTCCGAGTTTGGTGTTCATGATTTTAAGGCATTTGGCTACCTCGGATTTGATTTCGGAAGTCATATTGGTCCATCAATATTTCTAAAAGTGTCCTATGAAAGGTCCTTAATGGCTCACATTGCAACTTGCAAGTTGAATTAAATAAAGGTTGATTTTTAGTCTTGTTTCCAAGTTATGATTTCTTTAATTTAGTCCAAATATGCTATTTTTGTAATTTCCTTCAAATGGAGTCAAATTTGGTAAAAAAATGAAAATAGAGTCGATTAGTGAGTATTTTTAAAAATATTTTTATGGATTTTTTCCTTTATAAATGATTCACGCTTTGAATTAGTTGTAAAATTTAACCTAGTCCAAATAAGAGTCCTGGGATACACATTTTCTATTTTAGTAATATTAGTTTGATTTTGATGAAATAAAAGGGGGATTACGATTGAACACATATGATTGAAATCGAGAAAAGCAAATTTAGATATGTGTGAATAGTTAGTAGCAATTTACTAGGCATCACAAAAGACATTGAGTCCTTACTTATGGTGTTATCGATTTGCAATCCCAACTTATAGATCTTTGGTATTGCAGGCTATAAAATCATTCCTTTAGAGTTTCGTAACTTTTCAGCAAACAATTTTACTATGTGAACGATCACACCAGGCCAAAAAAGATCAGTAGCAACTCCTTAACCCAGTCGCTCCCGTACATCAATACGAGAGGTTAAAATAAGTGATTCATCTAATTGGTTGAGGCCTTATGATCATTCAAAGTGTTGTCTGCTCTGATATGTTAAGGTTCGTATCTCAATATATTACAATAGCTTTTTGCGACTCTACTAAGGGTGGAAGAGAATTAGGCTTCAGACTAGTTGCACATTATCCAAGTTCTGATTTTTCTCGATTTTAGCCAGTGTTCAATTATAATCCCTTCAATATTTATCATTAGGATTGTCTATTTGATTAGTTGATTATTATGATATTGTTATGTGCACCAACCTTGTTCTAGCGTTTAAATAAAAATCCAATGTTATGCTTGCTTATAAAAATAAGCAAAATGATTGATATATATATATATACCCCAGGTGATAGATGTAGACACTAAATTTTATCTAAGCCCTTTCCTTGGTAGTCCTAAAATATCTAAGACCAAACACCTAGCAACCGCCTCGATGGGGGTCAATCTTCTCCTAGTGGATTGGGTGTTTTTAAGACCAATTTGGTCATGCCTAAAAGATTGCTTATGCATATGATAGAAAAGTTGCAGTTTCAAGGGTTGTAGAGTGTAGACACCTTATTTTGTCTAGCCATTATCTAAGGCATTAAAGGTCATTATTCTAAGCATCTCTGGAGTCATACGGATGAGTATGTGTCAATTTCCCATTATTTTTGACCAAAGTGCGGTAATTCAGAGAGCCTAAGGTATGTGCAATCACATTGTTGCGCAGGTATTGATACCAAGCTTTCATATCACTAAAAATTCAAATTTTCACATGCAGTATCGATACAAAAGGGTTTGGCATCGAGGCCTAAGGTGTGTATCGATACTTAGCATGTTTTTATCGACACAGGCCTTGGCAATAGCTAAAATTATGATTTTTGGCCAAATGTTTTGATATCTAAGCAAAAGTATTGATACAAGCCCTTGTAGCACTGATACAGGCCTACAAGTCTCAAGACTAGAAATATTTTTGCTCTTGGTATCGATACATACTTTATTATATCGATACGCCTTGCGTATCAATACAAAATGGTTTTGTATCTATACACTAAGGCATTTTTGCCTAGTGCGAGCCATCTTTCAGCCTTTGCACCATTGATCTGAAAGTCTGATCTCAAATATGTTTTTACACTAGAAATCATTAGAATGCATACCAGGCCTCAGCTTTGGACTTATGATAGGGTTTTAACAAATTTTGATGCCCGAAATTACTAAAAAATAAGACATTTTCATGAAATATATGGTTTATTAGAGGGCATACTTGGCTTTTCTTTAGTCACAAATTACTATACTTGACTTTTCTTTACTCCACCACCCTGTAGCTGGCAGCTAATGAAATTTTAGGTAGCTAAGCATAGTATCCAGGGTTGCCATAAGGTACATGGGGAAAAACCAAAAATACCTTTGCTTTGGCCCCAAAATGCATTGGCTGAACCTTGGACTATATAGAAGCCAATTTTTGCAAAGTAAAAAATGGCTCTTTAGATACACACACTATTACATTAAAAGCACTCCTTTATTCCCATAGCTTTCTTTTCTTCCATAAGAAAAACCTCTAAAAACCTTTCCTTTCCTTTTTGTCACAGTAAAAAACTCCTTCTCATTCAAGCCATAACGAAGAGCTCTTCTTTTTTTTTCTTGCTAACCAATAGTAAAGAGAATGAAAAAATTTTAGCGTAGAGTAGCTACTCTAAATAAAGGTGAATGTTCAAAGCTTTTTGGTATATTTTCTCTACCTTACACCATTTATTTTCTATTTTTAGCATTTGCATCATTCGAGTGAGCCATTCATTGTCCCTATGACCATCTTAGGACTCTCATACATTTTTGTGGCCTTGGACGTGGTAGTCTTAAGGCTTTTTTTTTTCTTATGATCTTGATGCTTTAATGTTGCTTAGAAGAACAAATATGCCATGTTTTACTTTCACCATCAAAATAGCTCTTACTCATGCATCTTTTCATGTTTGATTCATTTTCACATACTCAACACATGTTTAAATCTTCTCTTTGACATGTTTTGAAGATATTCATGCACTTTTTTGCATCTTGGTTGGTTTTATGGAACAAAAATGTCTTCTTGAATATTCTAGCATGCTTTTCCTTGTTTAAACATGTTCATACCATCATCTGTGCTAACATTCTCATGCATCTTATTTGTCATCAACTTACATTTTTGCCACATCTTCTATTGTCAAAATATCATCTTTGTTTGTTTGAATGTATTCTTATGTTCAATGTTATGGTTACTGAATCTCATTTGTAACCTTTTTGTCAAAATGCTGGCTTGTTTGTTACAAAAAGTTTGATTTTCAAAAATCCAAGTTAAGTCTATGCTACTTGTAATAGATGGAGACTAGCATAGATTTAATGTTTTCACCAAATTAATCCTCTAAGCTTGGGGAAAATCAAACTTTCCAAGTCTGGATTCATGGCTGAATAAACTTTAAAATGTTGACCCTTTTATTTGATAAAAACATTAAGCCTTGATCTTGAGTCTAATGCCCTCATTTGTGGCATGGTCAACGGGCTATTTTATCGTCCCAAACTACTCTAGGATTGTGGAGTAAACTCACTACACCATGTCCTTCTTTTCTCCATGTCATGGACATTCGAATGTCTTTGGCTTGAGTTTAGTCCTAAAAAGCTAGAAAATACCAAAAAACTCCCCTATTTTTGCTTTAGCTGTAATGTACCCATAATAAAAAATTATTTTCAAAACCAAACACAATTTTTAAGAATTTTTTGATATTTTTCCCTGAAAGAACACTTAAGTTATCTTCCTAATGGTGCCTTATTTGTACCAGGACAATTCTACATGAAGGAATTATGATTTTTCGAATCCTCACTGTCTAAAACCCTTAGAACTAGTGATTTGCATTCTCCTTGGGCAATTTCGGCCTCACAGATGATTTTTTTTTGAAAATTTTAAATATTTTTCCTAGAAAGTTTTGAAATTCTGTTTATCATTTGTGATTTAATGATATCAAATAGTCCAAGATGCTTGTCTAAAGTCCAATATGCTTTTTGGCCTACATATGCTGCCAGTGTCAAAACAAACCCAAAATTGAAAACTAATTCCACCTAGAAAGCAATTTTCAAAGATTTTTGGAACATTTTTATGTTAATCATCGTTAAGTTACCTTTCCAATAGCACCTCATTCACCTCCTTAAGCCTTTGTATAAATCCAAAATAAATTTGGGAAGAGAGATAGAGTGACACCGTCTCCTATTTTTGAGAATTAAAATTAACTTAATCGCCCAAACCATTTTTATCAAGATGTTCGAATGTCTTAAAGTGTACCCGATTGACTCCCTATGGAGTCCCTTAATGCAACATAAACCCTCTAGGCTTGGATCAAGGCTACAACACAAAAATTTTATTCAAATTCTTGGTTTCTTTTTTTAGAATACCTTTTTTAGTCAAAAATATTCTTTTTCTCCATAAACATCAAAATTTTCATCAATATGGGTACTTTAGCCTCATTTCTCCAAGGGAATACTCCAACCCACTTTTCATTCAAAACTTGGAACTTTCTCTTCAATCAAAACCTTTTTTAAAAACATAAAATTTTTGCTTAGGGATACTCCAACCCCACTGTCTAAAGGGATACTTTAACCCCATTTTTCATTAAAATTTGATTTTTTTCTCTCCAAAAACCTCTCAAAACTTCTAATTAAAACTTTTAAACATAAAATGTTCGCCTTTGGGGATATTCCAACCCTACTTTCCAAAGGGATACTTGAACCCTATTTTCACTTAAAAACTTGAGTTTTCTCTATCCTAAACATCCGCGAGCCTTTTAGACAAAACTTTTTTTCAAAAATATTGAAAAATCTTCATAATCAAGGATAGTCCAACCCCACTTTTCAAATTTCACCTGAAATTTAATTTCTTTCTCATGTCCAGCCAGGGTTCACTAATCAAAACCTTTTTTTTCTATCCCTCAAGTCACCACCGAATCCAAATGCTTCTCAAAATTGTTATTCTGATTGTTCCTCAATAATCAAGGACAATTACGAGATACATTCTGATTGTCCTTCCTTTTTATGTTCTTTTATGCAATTATTTCTATGTAATGTTATTATATTCTTTTTCATTCTGCTAACACATTTCTCTTTGTAATAACCATCATTCATTCATATTTTAAAAGTTATTTTTGAAAATTACAAGGCAACGTTTCACGTTGATATCTTTCTATTACCTAACATGAAATATTTAAATTTTTAAAATTCAATCTGAAATTATTTTCGTCAAAAATCCTTATGTTCCTCACAACTCCAAGGTACATAGGCGATCTAAATTTTCTTTCAAAACCCGAATCTGTAAGTTTCACAAAAAAATTCATGCGTTAAAGTGGATTATTTCAAGATAATGATAAAGTGGAATCAATTAAGCTAAAATTGAAGAAGATATGGTTAATGGGTATTGATTTTAGGCATTATGGGGGTGCTAATCCTTCTCCAGACAAACCAACTCCCAAACCTAATCAACAAATCTCTGGACTTTGCAAACCACAAAATCGATGTTTCAAGCTTCTTAATTCAGAATACCACTTTCAATAGGCATTTAATCCTACTTGGCCTGAAATGATCAGTGGTGATTCCAAATTTATGGTCACCTCCTGGTAGCTTTTCAAGTCTAGTTGTGTGAGCGATTTGCCTAGCGATCTGTTTATCTTTCCTTCATATTATTATGCCTAATTCAAATCTTAATCAAGGATAACCCAAAGGCTCCAACCAATACCGCACACACCATAAGCCATTTTAAAGTAGAGCACTCTCTTTTCAAATCATTAAAATAGGGCTACATAGTGATAGCTTGGTGACTTCGCTGGGGACTTAGAGAGTTAGGCTTACGACTAGCTATATCTCGCTTGGTTCTTAGTTTTTTTTATGTTTTCCATCATAATTTAAATATAATCCCTTTTTATCCTTATCTTCTAAGCAACGTCATTGGTAACAACTATATATCTTTCAACGATGATGAAATCCCTCATGGAGAAAGAGAAAACTATAAAGCCCTTTTCATCACCACATAGTACAAAGGTAGCACGTTACTCATGGTTCTCATTAATAATGGGTAATATTCAAATGTAATGTCCGTATCATGTTGAACAAGCTCCCCACTGGCATGTCTTATATCCAAAATAGTCGCACGATTATGCAAGCTTCTGATGGAACTTATAGAAACATTATGGGAAACATTATCATTTCACTTCAAATCGGCCCATGCACTTATGACATAGACTTCCTCATGATAGACAT
>JBBYHK010146073.1:78423-122291 GCA_038382065.1 Adansonia grandidieri | reverse complement strand
CTATTTGCTAGAAAATCATTTCAACATTTAAACCAGCCACCCTATGTCCATCACATTGGTAGCAAGTTGCTCCCTACGGCCACTCTATAGCCACCAAGCTAACATCACTTTGTCCCCCTTGAGAAATAATCAAAAACACCTGTAATTTGGTTCCAAAATGCTTGTATAAATAGACCACTTGTATCTCAACGAGAGAGGTTAGATTTCAGCTCATTTTTAGCTTCTAAAACATATTCCTACACCAAGAAAACCAGAATCCTGTAGCTCTTCACTTACTACCCAAAAATAGCCCTAAAACACTCATTCCCAACCATTATACATTTTAAAAATTACCCTTATCCATACTAGAACCAAAACCTCATTGTTTCTCACTTTTTCTTGCTTATTAACAACAAGGAAATGAGGGAAATTCAAGCCATCTTTGCTGCTCCAACTATTTGGCCAAAAATTGAAGTTTTGTTGGTATAACTTCTTACGTTGTCACTTTCATTTTTTGTTTTTTAGGATATTCATTATTTTAGTGAGCTCTCCATGTTTCCATTACCCTCTTAGGATTCTTATGCATTATTGTGGCCTTTGGTTGTGGTAATTTAGGATTTGGTTGCCTTAATGCCTCTTGCTATTCAAAATGCCTTATTTCATCCTCATTATTTTCATAACTCTTTCTTATGCATTTTATACCATGTCCATGCATCTTGTTATCCTTAATCTATGTATAAATTATTAGCCTAACATATTTCAAGCACATTTGCACATTAGCTTGAATTAATCGTTGTCATTTTTAGCATCCATAACATTTTCTTGCCAAAGTGCATAACACTTTCTTTGTCTAAATCATTAGTAAAGTTAGCATCCCTATTCATGCTATGTGCTATCCCCTTGTATGTTTATTGTCTTCTCCTTGTCTAAATGCATGTTTAATGGCTATCAAAAATTTATTTTCAAAACCTCTTCGAGCCAAGCATGTTAACCTCAACCAATAAGGATTAGCATGAACTTAGCATTTTTCATAAAGTTAGCAAAATATCTTGGGGAAAATTAAGTTTACCAGATCTAGAATCTTGGTTAAACAAGCTTAAATCTTCTAATTGTGCAATGAAAATGGCCTTACACTTGTTCCTAAAATGTTTATGCCTTGTTTTTGAGTCAAAACCTCGAGTGGTTTGATCAACGGGTTGTTTCATCATCCTAAATTACTTTAAGGCTGTGCAAATGAGTTCATGATGCTTATGCCACTCTTTCCCCTTCAGTCATGGACGTTCGAATGTCGATGACCTGAGTTTGGACCTAAAAACACAAAGAAATATAAAAAAAATCCCCTGCTTTGCTTTGTCCCCTGCTGGTAGCATCAC
The DNA here is from genome assembly GCA_038382065.1 of Adansonia grandidieri. Taxonomy (NCBI): domain Eukaryota; kingdom Viridiplantae; phylum Streptophyta; class Magnoliopsida; order Malvales; family Malvaceae; genus Adansonia; species Adansonia grandidieri. The sequence goes on along the minus strand of JBBYHK010146073.1, from coordinate 120,939 downwards.
TATTGCAAATTGAAAAATCACTTTAAAATCCCAAACAATTTTTCATGAATTTTATAATATTTGTCTCTGAAAATGTGTCAAAATATGTTTAAAACGAGGTCTTGTTCACCCCCGGATCAATCCGGATGAAAGAGTTATGATTTTTCAAACCTAGACTGTCTAGAATCCCTGGAGTGAACAAAGTGCATTCTAGTTGGGCCTTTTAGGCCCACTAAACGATTTTTCCAAATCCATCTAACATTTTTCCTAAAAGGTTCATGAAATTCCCTTTGTAGAAAGGTATCATTTTCAATTTTCTGATATCAAACGAGCCTGGATTGATTTTTTGAACTTTGACACACCCTTTTCCTTGCATGCTCTATTGTAGCATAATTGACCTAAATTTGAAAATATTTTTCCCCAAAAATTGATTTTTTGGGATACTAGGAATATTTTCAGATTAACCCTTGTCAAGTTACCTTTCTGATGGTATCTTGTCTATCCTTTAAAGGCTTCAAACCAATTTAGAATAAATTCAAAAAGGGGGATAGTGTGATGTTGCCCCCCATTTTCGGTTATGGTCAAAACTAAGTTCTTTTCCTAAATTTTGTCTTGAGACATTTGAATGTCTCCATATCACCCCGATCAGACTCGAGAACATGCTCTGACCTCCCACAAGCTTGAATCAAGACACCAACGTATTTTACATTTTTACCATCCTCATTCACAACAACTTCTTTTGCTAAAAGTCGTCCAAATGCTCACTCATTTTTCTAAATCACAAAGTTTTATCAACTTTAATTTTTCCAACTTGACTTCTCTAAAAAGTGTCAAACATGTTACTTTTGAGGATACTCCAACCTCGACCTTCCGAGGGAACACTCCAACCTCGCTCTTCAAATTTGTCAAGATCAAAAAAAAATCTTCCTTTGTCAAATTATTTGTCATCCACGGGGATACTCCAACCTTGACTTTCTAAGGGGATACTCCAACCCTGTTTTTCAAAATTATCAACCTAAAAAAAAAAATTTCCTTTGCCAAAATTATTCGTCATCCATGGGGATACTCCAACCCCATCTTTTCGAGGGGATACTCTAACCTTGTCTTTCAACTATAATTAAATTTTTCTCTTTCTTGAATTTCCATGAATACGTCAAACAAACCTTGTTTAATCAAGAAACCTAGATGCATCTTAAAAATTGTCCATTCGGTTATTCCCAGATAATTGATGCCAATTGCGAGATAAATTCCAATAGTCCATCCTTTTTCTTTATCGTTGCGTTGAATGATCCATGTCATGTTACTTCATTTATTGCCTTGCTAACATGATTTCTTTGTGATTATTTGTAATCATTGTTTTTCAATCATTTCAAATAAAACTAAGGGTAATATTCCATGTGGGTATCTCTCAAGTGCCTAAAGTAGAATATTCTATTTTTCAAAGTAAAATCTAGAGGTCATTTTTATTGAAAATCTCTATATTCCCCATCTCTCCAGGACGTAGATGAGATTAAATCTTTTCATCAAAACCTAGATTTTATTTCTATAAGATTCATGCATTAAGAGGGGTTATATCGAAATAATGATGAGTTAAGGTCAAAAGAATCAAAATCGAGATAAAACATAGCTAGTAAGGTACCGATTTTGGGTGTCATGAAGTGGTTCGTACCTCATCGTGCGTAACCAACTCCCAAACCCAAATGATGAATCTTTGTATTACATAGACCATGGGATGATGTTTTAAGTTTCGTAACACAAAACATAGGTTTCAATAGGCATTCGGTCATCCTTAGCCTGAAATAATCGATGGTGACTTCAAGCATTGGCCATTTCGTGATGGTCATCTGAGACCAATAAGATGAGTGATTCATCTTATGGTCCCTTCATTGTATCACAAGTTGAGAATCTATACTTTCTCATTCTCATCACGTCACGAATGAAAAGTCTCGGTCAAGAAGACATTCCCAAATCAAAAAAATATTTTAAGTTGTATGCATCCATAGATCCATGGGGATCCACCTTGGGGTATGTTGCAACATGTATCAATACATTGCATATTGTATCGATCCATCTAGGAATTTATTGATACAATAAAGATTGTATTATTACATTTCCAAAATATATCGATACATAATCGATACAATCACTTATGTATTGATACATTTTGTCCAAAAATTGAATTTTAGCTTTTGCCAATCCTTGTATCGATACATTAAGCAAGTGTATCAATATAACCTATACTTGTATTGATACAACATATGAAATTTTGAATTTTGATGACATAGAGGCCCTGTATCGATACATGAAGTCTATTTATCTATACATTCATGAAAAATTTGAAATTTATGCACCATTAACTTTGGAACCTCTTACCTAAGCTAGGAATGAAGGAACAGGTCCATGCTCATCCGACTGATTCTAATGGCATCCTAAATGATGCCCTCTGATGCCTTAAATGTTGGCCCTAAAAAATAGGGTGTCTACAATGACAAAGGCTAAGAAGAAGGCTAAAGAAGGTTTTAAAGCAAAAATAGATCGATTAAATTGAGAAAAACACTTGTGAAAAAAGTCAAATATTATTTATGGAATAAAAATGGCTTCACCAAAGTGTGATTAAAATGTTATTTCTTTTATTGTATCTTCTTTCTTGTAAAAGCAGATAGCATTGTCAATGAAAACAAGAATCCATATGATATGTATAAACAATCATATGTTACCTTATGCTCACAACATATGAATTACTTTATGCTAAAAGCTATTTGTTTCGCAAATAGATTCATTCATCAAAAAATTGTAATTACAAAGAAAGCAACTACTTTATCGATAAGTTGCCACCCACTTTGGTCTCATAGAATACTTCAAACAGCAAGAAAAGCTGAAAACATATTAATTCAACTCTATGTTAAATAAATTTAAAACACCAAAAATTAGCTATAATTTAGAGATTGGTACAAACAAAATCAAAACACAACAAAATGCAGCAACTAAAATATTATGCATATATAAAAGTAATTTACAACTTGAATCAACCTAAGATCTTACATTATTTAAACAAAGTTGTAAAATGTACACCATTTTTAATAAGCTGCTCACTTAATTTTGTCTCACGAAATGGTCCAAACAGGAAAAAACCTGAAAGCATGTAAATTCAAGTTTAAGATAAACGAATTTGAAGCATAGTCAACCAATAATAACTTAGATATTGGTGCAAAAAAACTGAAACAATACAAGTCATTGAAATTGAATTGTTATGCACATATGAAAGTAAATTATAGCTTGAATTACCCCAGATTCTACATTGTTTAAACAAAAGTTGTAAAATAAACACCATTTCCTGACTTAACTCTTTAGTATATATGATGATGAGCAGATTTCCCACTTAGGTGGAAGGGAAACATTTGCTAATATAGTGCTCAAATCATTGGGAAATTTGATCTCTTTTTTTGGTTTGTTGAGCTATTAATATCATTGGGAAAATTTATCTCAAAAAGTAGACATGATTATGAATGATCCCATATGCTACTCGTTGCTATTCTTTCATAGTTGTAAACCAATTTATCTATATTTTGCTTTCATAGAGGATATGGGTGCCACCAAAATAGAGAAAATGCATAGGGTTCCTAGTTTTATTTCTTTTTGTCTAACTTTTATGGTTATTCTTATTTATTTTCCCCTTTTTCTTTTCTTAATGGATGCTACTAATTTTATACACATCTTCAAATATACAAAAAAAAAATGAATGAAATACAAATTTTTAGTGTTAAAATTAAGATTACAATAAAAAGAAAGAAAAATAAAATAGATATATTTTAGCGAAATTTTAAGTTCTTATTAAGTGATTCTAAGCCCAAACTTTCTTTTGGCTTAAGAGTAGAAGTTGGGCCAAAGATATTTTTTGAAAACCTCTAAAAAAAATTTAACTTATTTTTAATAAACAAAAGAAGAAAAAAAAAGAGATTAAAGAAAATTTAGAAATAGGAGTTTCCTCTTTTCTGTTTTAAAATCACGCTAGTCTATTTATGCAATTTTTATTTTCATTTCAAAAATGTCATCACTCATTAAATGAAAATTTTAATATCTATATAAAAAGAAGTTTATAGAAGCTAAAATATCAAAAGCTTTAGCTTAAATTGTAAAGGTCTTATTCTTTATGATAGTTTTTAAGCCAAAAAAAGTCAGGCTAAACAGGCATTAAATAATTTCCAAGGTCCATGAGATGGATACCAATCAAATGCAAGGCAAATGGAAAACACCTTAAATAAACCAAAAAAAAAAAAATGCATTATAAAGATTTTCCAAACCAACATGTTAAAAGTAAGGGAAATTTTGAAGTCGATTTCAATAGGTCTAAACTAACCATGAAGAAAAATTAAAAACCCATTCAAAAATATATTCCTAAATTCTAAAATTGACACTTGAAATCCTATCGCCTAGCTCAATCCTCTACACTAAAAAATATGTAAAGTTAAAAGTAATAAACCAGGTTCCAAAATATATGGAACAAATAAAAATTTGCAATTTGTTTTTAATTTAATATTCTTTATATTTAAAAAGTAACAAATAAATATTTGCTTTGAACTTAAATTTTACATAAAAACTATGGGCTGGAATGAATTTGTTTATAACATCCAAATTTTCTTTTACAAATAATCTTTTACACTTAGATGAAAAATCAAAATAAAAAAATGTTTCATAATAGAAAAAAAGAAAAACATGAAAGGAGAAGTACCTGAAGAACAACCTTGAGGAGAGTTCACATGCTACAATGAAGTTTGAAAATCATAGGAAAGTTAGAGACCAAAAATGAGGTGAAAATCATTAAAGTAAAAGTCATACACTAGCAACACGTTTGGTTCCTAAGAATGGAATAGAATTGTGATGGAATAGCTATTATGTGGGAATCAAATAAAGCTAGAATGGCAATGGAATAGCCATAGCAGTAGTTTGGTTCAATGGAATAGAATAATGTTGGTATAATATTCTTATGCTTGGTTAGGGCGAATAGAAAATGTAATAAGAAAAAAAATAAGGACTAAATGACTAATCTACCCATATTTTAAATATATATTTTAAAACTTTTAACAAAAATTAAAACCCTATAGCTTCTAGCCCAAAATTTTGAGATTTCAATTGTCTATCTTAAAAAAACACAAACTATTATTTTTTCTTCGAACATCATGATACCCTAATAAAATTGAGTTAAAAATTTGTTGAACTTATGCATAATCTTGCCCATTTTCACTGTTTAAGGGCTAGCATCAAACTCCATCAAATTTTTTAGGTTCTATCTTATAACGATCATAGCCATTGGTTTCATTTTTATCATCTTAGGAAGATAGTTCTAATGAGCTAGAGTTTGCCACAAAGATCGTAGTTTTTAATTCACCTTAATTTTGATGATTTTTTTTCTTTTAGGTGGGTTTTATTTTTTTAATTTCTTGAAACCAATATATAGGGTCAAGTTATTCATATCTATTTTTTTGTCTTATATTATTGTTTAAAGCTAATTAAAAATGGGCATGTGTTTCAATTTGCTTATACGATGCATTTATGATGATTTATACATAGTGAGAGCATATGTGTCTGCTGATGATTAAAAATTTCAAGTGAACAAGTTATGATTTTGATCCTTTGTCGGTCAAATATGTAAAAAATCTAGATTTTGATATTTGCATGTAGTGTTATTGATATGTCTTTTTATATCTTTGATTTCATTTTGGATGCTTAACTATTCTTAAGAGAAAAACAAGCTTGACCAATGTGAAGCTCTGTTGGCTTCAACTACAGCTATGTAGGTGAGTGCATATTACCTGTTTGTGAAGCTAATGTGTTTATAACTTTCATCTTAAAAATGGATGCCATGTTGGTACTATAGATTAGGTTTTTCCCTATCAAACTAGTTAGCCAATGCTAGCTTATCATATATATAAGTTGGTAAAAATTGATAGTGTAAATGCAAAGTTTTGTTTTTATTTTCTAATACATATGTTTATAGTCTTTTCTTTTATTTTTGACAATGTTTTTGGCTGTTGTTGTTGAACAATTAGAAGAATATAGCCTTAGGTCTCATCTTATAGCTTTGAAACAACATTTGAAGAGGAGTAAATAGCTAATCTTGGTAGCTAAAACATTTCCATGGCCTTAACTAGATGTTATGGTGTTGAATGTTCATGATGATAACAGATTTATGCATCATGCAAGTGGTTGTTCTATTAAGAGGAAATGGAAATTCCGTTTTGTAAGCATTTATGCCATTTTGATAGATTAATGGAGACAATATTGTCAAAATTTCCATAATGCATGTATAGTTTTTGGCTTTTATGAGTCCAAGTTTGTAATGTATATTGACTATATTTTTACATGAATTATAAATTTGATTGGTATTTAGATATGACATTCAGATTTGAATTCCATAATTTCTTGGAAACATGGATATCTTGCTCTCTTGTGACTTAATTGTGTTTACACCTGACATAGACAAAAAAATAAGGGTTTCAATATGGAACTTTTTGTCAATTCATGACAAATTTCTTTTCAACATTCACGTACTAGAGAAATCAATGCATTATAGCAAAAATATTTCCAATAAATTACAATGCAATCTATTATTCCTACAAAATGCAACAAACTTTAAAAAACCAGAAATGTGAATCTATTTAACATGCACAAAAAAGTGCAAGTGATCAGTTTCACTCATCTTCAATCTAACATCCTAAAGAGTTAGAAAAGAAAATGCATAAATAATCTATGTTGTGTCATCTGTCTCTTCTGAATCAGTTAAGTCTTGAGATTTTGCAAGGCAGCTCTTGGCATGCATTTTTTATGTGCAGCCATGTCTTTAGTGCTATAACCCAAACTTAGTTGCTGAGTTTGTTGCTAAGATGGGTCCCATGTTACTGAGGTCCTAACTATTATCTATAGGCAATATGCATCTATCCTAAGATAGAATCCATCTAATCAGGCCTAGCCCTAAATCTGTTCTCAAGGTTGTCAAATTGTAACTTCATTTTTTTATTCTAAGACCATGGTCATTCAACGTATTTCTCCATAAAAGTGGAAATGGCAGACAACCTATTGTATATACACATAAGTAAATAGAGTAACATGCTAGACAAAGGTTGCCCTGGAGGTATTCCATGAATATCTTCATGCTGCCTTTTATTTACGTCTTTGTTTCTTACCTTTTGTACTTTATCTTCAAAGCTACCCCTACTGTAAGCTTCCTTTGGGATTTTTTTCACCTATTGTCCATTTTTTTCCTTTCCATTCTCTCAATAGAGGTTTTATTATATACTACAACCATCATTTATAAGCCCTTTATAGCCTAATCTCCAAAAATAGTTCTTCTTTGCAAGTTTAGTAATCATATTTCTATATGGAAGGGTATCTTGTCAAAAAATTTAGCTTTAGACTCAAGCTTTATCTTCAGTGTAGTTTTTTCCTTGTATAGAATATAAATAAGAAGACTAATACAAACACCATTATAAATTCAATCCAATGACCATAAATGATCTCTAATGACCCTATTTAATGTCCTAATTCTATAATGTATTGATATGGTGATAAAGTTGTGTACAAAGCATAATTCAAAGGAGTTTAACATGCTTACTTTTGCATCTTTTGTAAAAACCTCATTGGAGTAAGTATATTTTCTCTGAACTTTAGTTTCATCAAAATCATTTAAGTTCATCAAGTTCAAATATGCCTAATGTCCTACTTTTTCCCTTATTTCTCTAATTCTTGGCCCAAAACTAGTGACCAAAAAACTATTCTAATCAACTATTCTACCACATATCATCTTCGAGTTTTTTATTAATTTAAACCTCTCCTTATGTTTAGAATTCCTAAACTTTTGTTCTTGATTTTAAAGACAGACTAGGTTTTTTGTTTTTTTTTTGTTGTAGATAAAGGAGCTTTAGGAACATTTCACTTCCAATTTCTAGTTTCTACTTCAGATGCTTGCTACAATCTTGATCTTCTTCCTATTAGGATTTTAGTTTAGGAGATGTATTTAAGGGCAATTTGGTGTTATATGGTTTAAAAATCAAAATCAAAGAGTTTTAATGGTTAGAAATTTAGGATATTAGATAGGATTATGTTTAGGGTTATGAGATTAAAAAGTTAAGGGTAAAAAGGTAAAGGTTCTTGAGGAAAAAAGTGATTTGGGCCAAAATCAAGAAGAGGAAATTTAAAAAGATATTAACAGTAGGGGATTCGAATCCCTTAGGTTAATTTTTAATAGATTTTTAAAGTTTCGTTCCTTTAATAATAGTTTTCATATCCTCTCATTTAATTTTTAATAGGTTAAGTTTATTTGGCCTATACTAATTGTGGAATCCAAATCCCCTAATAAAAGGATTCAAATTCCATTGTTTAAATTTTAACACGTTAAGTTTATATGGCCTATACTGATTGAGGTATCCAAATCTCCTAATAATGGCATTTGAATCCCCTCGTTTAAGTTTTAATAGGTTAAATTTTTATATAAACCATATTTCCATCTTTCCATTCACTATACTATCAGATTTGCTACACAAATCGTTCCAAAATTTGTATTAAGAAGTATTATTTAAAAGCTCGAAAATGCTTTGCCAAATAATAACTGATCATAGTTACAAAAAGCAATATCACATATCAAAGTCAATGTTACATAAGTAATATCAAGGATTCTTTACTAAAGTTACAAAAAGTAACTCTAATAAGGTACATACAAAGGAATGTAACACAAGCAAAAGGTTACACTTATGTGTTACATTACCAACAAATACATATGTTTCATGCACAAAAATAATTACTTTAACAACCTTGCATTTTCCTTAGTTGGAAAGAAATATTCCGATCCATGCTAATCACCGAAATGGCAGTAGACTATAAAACACCAACATTTTAGTAGGATGATTAGGAATTTGTTTAAAGTAGAATCTCTTTCATTTTTTGTTAAACCTTTAATAGCACATAATGCTGCATCCAGCTATTGTACCTTTTGATGAATCAGCATTTTAGATCCAATGTTCCTATCCAATTCTTGTCCAACCTCTTTATGTTTTAACCCAACAAGGTAGCAACATTGTTAATCGACTTAGCAAAAATTGGTTCACCAACATCAATGCTCTTTTTTTCCCTTTTTGAAGATGTAAAGTCACCTTTTTCAAGGTTGGATGGTTTATGGTTATGGTTGTGTTGTTAATGTATCCATCTAATCAAAAATAGCCTTGGTTTCCCATCTATTTTCACTACTTTCTTCCTTATTCCCTTGATGACCTTCATGTTTAGCTTTTATTTCTTCGATAATATCCTTAGTGGTTTGAGCATCTAAACCTATTTCTTAATCTTTTGTGTATATTGTAAACAATTGATTCTAAACTATTCATCTTTTTTATGACTCTACATATTCACATAGGTCAAAGTAAAATAACAAAGTATGTATAACTTATATGAAATCAAGAGAAAAGTACAAAACTTACACTTATATAAGACTCTGACATAAGATCTTTAGCAATAACCATTTATATATAATCATCCTATCGAATCGACTTGTGTCTTTCCCTTTTATCATATCATGAATAATTCCTTAATCTTTCTTTATAGTCCTTATCTTGGATTATAGATTAGGCTTAGCCTTTAAGTTTACATGTGATAGTATTTTTTCTAGCATTTTTTCAAGCTCACCTATGTACCTAGCCTTAAAACTAGTTTCTGCATTGAATGACCTATATTATGCAAGTATCACATACACGCAACTAAGGCAGCATCCTTTTAGGAGCCTATTTCATTTTTGTTCCTTTTGAATTTATGAAAAAGTTGTTGTCGATGGTGAATATCCTGACTTTTTTTTTTCAACAAGAATGCAACTTATACAATGCAAGATATAATAAAAAAAGATTGCAAAAACAAATCTAACAAATATAATGTTTATGAAGATAATACTTCCAATTAAACTTCCAATGTACATCATGCAAAAACTTTGTAATAAATAAATCTATCACAACAGAAAGAAATAAAATCAATATAGTTAGAAATGTAATAAGAAAATTATAGTCACAGCAAGAGAACATTGAAAATCATTATTTCTAGATGTTTGCCATTCATTGAACATTTGATTAGCTAATTTTGTTCTCCAAGTTATCTAGACATCATTTAGAAGAATAGTCATGATAAAAAGATCTTCTTCACCTGCTATGTTTGTGTTTATAGCTTCACTGAAATTAGCTTCAATAAGATCAAAACTCATTTCCATCCTAATAAAATTATGAAGCAAACAACAAGGATAATAATTTGATTATGTATGTTCACAGGATAAAATAATGGACTTTTAAAAAGCCCACCTAAGTTTTAATAATCTAAAGCACCTTTCTATAACATTGTAGGTAGTTGCATGTTTCATATTAAAAAATTCATTTAGAGTGCTTGGCTGGTATCATTGATGCCATTTATTCAAATGATACCTTTGACTTCTAAAAAGTGCAAGAAATCCCTCATAATTTGTATATCTCGCATCAACTATATTGTAATAATCTATATTAAAAAAAACTACAGAGTTATCAATCTATTGTTACCAAGTTTGTTAACATCTAAAACTCTTTTAAATTCCTATATGCATTGAAAACCTTACCATGCAGAACTTTAACTCGATGTCTCCCAGTAATTGCATCTAAAAAAACTTTTCCCTCAATAACTGACCCTTCTCACCTAGAAAAAACATAAACAAACCGCATGTTAGATGTACAATCATGTAACATGTTCGTTGCTATGTCACCATTATGTGGGTGATATCTAGGTTTATCTATTGTTGTCACCTTAATCTTGATATATGTTCCATCTAGAGCATCTAAACAATTCTACGATTGAGGATGGATAAGCTTTTATAAGGGAATTCTATTCAATTTTCAACTAAGGAATATTTATATTTATATCTATATATATAGTGTCTTAATCAGATATCTTGAACCATTTCCACCTCAGATCCATAGAATCAACTTGAATTGGCTCTGGTTTTTTAAATGATAGACCATGCAAATGCATAATTGCATTTAATACACTATGAAATGATTGATTATCTCTCTTAACCTATTAGAATAGTGTTTAATAACTTTATTCTTAAGATAATGAGCGATAATATATAAAAACATTACTACTTGCTCATCTATAAGGATGTTCCATGTTGACTTTAAGCCTTTTTTATTTTCTAGCATCTTACATAATTTAAAAAAAAACGTATGCATATTCATCCTAACTTGCTCAATACATATCGCATCACTAGCATGCATAAGTTGCTTGACATAATCTCTTTTAACATAAAAGTTTAGAACATAAACCTAACCCTTGTCCTATATGTTTGTAAAGAAGACATGACTGATAACAAACTAAAGAACCAACTAGTGACAACACACATCTCTAGCCAGACTATCAAAACAACTATAATCCATTTTTGCCTTTAATCTTTTGTAATCGAAGACAACTGAGCCATGACTGTAAAAAATAATTTGTCAATATGTCTTCAAATTATTCATAAAAGATTGGTACAAAAAGTAACCAGAGTAATCATATTTTCATATTTTTATCTATAAGTTGTAATATGATTTATAGCTATGATATATAGGTTAATCAAATATATAGCAAGCAAATACAAGCATGTTTAATTATATTTTTTGATGATATTTATAGTTATCAACTTGATTAGGTCTTAGAACTTATTAGATGCATACTACAAATTTGCTAAAAACTTTACTTATTACTTTCCACATCTATTACAAGACCCTAAACCTAAGGAATGGGCTAAATTAAAATCATTAATTTATATGGATTTCTTTAAGCAATAATGAAACAAGACTTCAAAGAGATAGATAGTGGGATGCAATTTTAGATTTGGTATTTATTGCTTATTAAAACAAGCTCAGCTATGGTCTATGGTGTTAATGAATGGGCTTATACTTTTTGCATCACTTTTATGGAAGTGAATGCAATTAAAATTGTATTTATCAATTAATAATTCTAATCATTCCAAAAAACAAAAACTTTTATGCTTAAAGGTGTCCAATCCATGGTTGCAAACACTATTTAAATTTCATGAAGTTTTTTTTAAGGAAATATTGGTTAAACCAAATCAATTCTAAAGAAATGTTTATCTGATCAAGCCTATAACTATGAAACTAATCTAAACAAAAAGAAGAAGCAATCCATACTTATGTGATAATAGGTAGTAGAAGAAGGATTCTGTATAAGTTTGGTTGCTTCTATTTTTATTAACTATGAACTTATCTAAACAAAAAGAGTAGGCCCCTAAATCAGTTTTTGATAAATTTTTCCTAAACCCAAAGTACATCTAACATAATTTATGGCTTTGGGTAATAAGAATTTCTCTTAGACCCTTAATTTTTTCCAAATAATTTACTTTTAACCAAAAATAAACCCTAACTATACACATAAAACAAATTAATAAGAAAAAATTGAAAAGAGAAAAATTTTTACTGAATTGGAGCCCTAGTTTCAAAAAAAAAAAGACTATCATACTCTCCAATTTTGATTGCTAGATGACTTTTTTACTCTGATTTCAAGCTAATACAAGGTTCATGATCTTCAATCTGATAAAAGAAGCAAAATCTGTGATGAACAATGTTACCCAAAAGAGTAATCAAGAGAAAGGGAAAATAATAAACACTAATAAATCAGAGTCGTAGAAGAGTAGTAATGGCTGTTAGGATTGGAGTAATGGTTGTTAGATGAAAGAAAAAGCTAGGAAAAGAAGTTGTTATAGCTCATGTTGAAAGAGAAAAAGTGCAAAAAATTCTTTTTTCTACTCAAAAATGGCTTGAATAGTCATTTAGGAGGGGCATTAAATGGCTATTTAGGCCATCCTAGCATATGGCTTGAAATAGCCTCAATCATTCCCTCTTTCTTTGAATCTAACAATGTTTTGTGGTAGGCCTATGGAATATGGGATGAATAAGTACTGTATTACCATGACCTAAACACCACATAGGTGTTTGCTTTATTCTTTAAGAAATACCAACTGTCTAATTAATATTTAACTATTTGGGATTACTTTAATATTATGTTTATATATGTTTATATATTATATTTTTATGCCAAATCTAGTGGATATTAAAACTCTTAATTGAGTCGTGTAGACACCTGATTTTATCTCAGCTTTTTCTTTAATAGTTTGAAACATCTAAGACTAAAGACCCAACGACTGCTCGGGTGGGGGTCCACCTCCTCTGAGTGGACTAGGCTTCTTTTAGGCCTATTTTGGCCATGTCTAGATGGCCTTTCGCATGCACGACTAAAAGATTGTAGTTTCATGGTCCGTGGATATCAAGCCTCGACTAAAAAAGATGAATGTTGGAAAGAAAAAATTAGCCTTTGAATTTATTTTTAATGAATTTTGAAATTTAATTTTATATATGATATCACGGTCAAAATTTTCAATTTTAGAAATTTTTAAAATTTTCTCATGAAATTTTGTAAGTCGACTATTATATATTTTTACTGATACCTGTGTAGTATTTATGCTCATCGTCACTCTTAAAAATCCAAAGTGTTAAACAAAAAGTTTTTTATTGGCATGTTATACCATGTGGTGTCAAATTATCAAATTTATCAATTAATTTTGAATTTTTCACAGTAACATAAGTTTTCTCCTTATGAAAAATTTTCAGTCAAATTTGTTTTAGACTTTGGGTTTTTGTTTTTATTAATAAATATGTTGAGAAGTAAATTGAACTCACTTCATCTTTTTTTCCAAGCTTGAGCTCATTTTTGAATTTAGTTCACTCATTTTAATGTAGAATTTTTAGTTTTGTAAGACATTTTTCGTAAAAACTTTTTGAGTCTATACTTTTAGATTAAATATTTTGAAATTCATTATTTTTAGATTTAAATTTATTTTTAAATTCCCCATTTATTTTCAACATGGTTTTTTCCATAAAATTTTTTCTCATAACTTTTTACGAATTTAAAATTTTTAATTTCCTTTTTTTTTCACACGTAAAAGTTTTCAATTTATTTACAATTCAACACTTTGGATATTCCAATTTTTTATTTTATTTTATTTATTTTTATTTTTTGTTTTATTTTATGTCTAATTTGTGCAAGAATATCCCATGTAAGATTACATGGAGTCTTCCACTATCGGTTTCCTATAGGAGTTAAATTTTGGACGTATGAGTGTTTAGAAAACTCATGATTTTTAAGCTTGATTTCTTTAAACTTTTTTCTTGGATTTTCCATCTAAATTTTCCTAGTTAGATTTTTACACATTAATTTCATTAATTTAATTCTCTTTACAGATTTTAAATTGAAATTCCTACATGATTAAATTCTTAATTGTGTTTATCACATGTGGAATTTTGATTCATCACTTGATTACAAGGATTTTAATATAAATTTTCTTTACACTTTAGTCCTTGCAATTTAATTTCCTCCATGAAATTTTCAACTAAGATTATTTGCACTTAAATTTTATTTATTTCCTTACTTCCAAGATTTATATATATATATATATATTTCTAATGATAGTTTATTTGTGCATAATTTATTTTTAATTGTTAATTTTTTTATTAGGTTACATGAAAAATTTTGGTTGATTTTTTACATCAATTCCAATTAACTTCCAATGACATGGGAATTAATTTGATTAATATTAAACTTTTCATCCAACCAATCTATTTTAATTTAAAGTAGCTTCGACATGGTTGCATGAGAATTGGTTTAGTTTAAATTGAATTTTTATTCCCAACCAATTGGGTTCCACCCTAACTAGTTCCATTATGTTAGGCAAAGAAGTAAACCATAGCCATCATGTGTTTAGGTAATAGCTTGTAAGAAGATATGGCAAAAAGTATGGAGTTAAGATATGCACTTAATAAAATTTGACATGAAATAGATAAATAAAAAAACAAAATAGCCATTTTGGATGGCCATATTCATGCCATTTTCAAGTGAAAAAAGGGGGTTTCATTTTCCTTATTCTTCATCTTTATCCGAAAAAAAAAACTTCTTGGCTATTTTACTTAGTATTTTTCTAATTTTAATAGTTTTTTTTAAGCTACAAAAGGTTTTAAAGCTTGCCAAGATAGCTGATAGTTAAAGTTTTTATTCTTGTAATTTCTTTTTTCATGTTTCTTTTATCATTTCCTTCATCTTATAAGCTTAGAGAATACTTTTGCTCATGGTTGTTTTCTAAGCCAAGTATGCAAGTTATGAACGATTTTCATTTTTTTTTACAATGGCTTGATTTTCTTCAAGAAAATATATTTTTATGAAACTAAAGTTTATTTTGCCATGTAAATATGTTCATTTTTTTCTTGTCATTTTCATGTAGATTTCTTATAAATAATTTTTACATGCATGTATTAAAATCCATTTTTGTTGATACATGATCGTTTCATGATATGTATTGGTTCATGAAATTTTATATAATTATGTCACGCCATTTCATATGTTACATGTTTCATTTTTCTTTGATTGTTTATTTCATTGATCGTTTTATTTATGTTTTCACTTGTGAATATTGTTGTGTTGTTTTTGAGATCATATAAATTCATTCTATGAAATAGAACTGGTGTCTAAATTCATGCATGATGTTATTTTAGCATGAAAAAAAAATTCTTGGATGAATTTTGAGTTTATCAAATATCAAAGGAATTTTTATGAATTTCCCCTTTAATTTTTAAAGTGATTTTGAGTTAATTTAGTGATAATATAATTTTTAGGGATCAAATTATAATTTTTTTCAAAAATTTCAAACCTATTTAAAGGTGTTTTATTTGGCCGAATGCTTGAGGGCCAATTTGCAATTTTTCCAAATTTTATTTTTCATATTTTAACTATTTCATGCTTAGCTAAAACATCAAGGACAATTTTATAATTTTTCCCATGCACTTTTGGTCATATAAATATTTTTCATGCATTTTCAATTTGCAAGTTTAGAAAGTTTAAGGATTTTCTAGCAAACTTTTCCATATTATGGTTGTTAAAGTCATTTCCATTATAAGGTCACCTATTTGGGGTGTTTTGTTTTCATTTTGGTACATTTCATACATTTCTAACCATGTAGTGACCATTTTGCAATTTTGGAAAGTTTAGAAACCTATTAGCAATTTTTGTTATTTAGGTCACATTTACCACAGAGGTTGCCTATTTAGGGTATGATTGTTATTATGTTATCATCATTGAGTCCTTTAGGACCATCGGGATACTTTCATGGAGAAGGTGTATTTTAGAGATGAGCTCATCATTTCAATCACTATCGAGTCTTTTAGGATTATCGAGATACTTTCATGTCAAAGATACCTTCTGAGGGGATTTTGGTAATTTTACCTTAAAATCAAGTCCTTTAGGACTATTGAGATACTTTTATGTTGAAAGTGTATTTTAGGGATAAGTTCATCATTTTATATCATTAAGTCCTATAGGGCTATGACAACTCCATAAAATAGAGTTATTTAGTCTTATTATGTGCATTAAATTAGCTAAATTTAAATATTTTTATTTAGAGTTTATTTATTTTTAGTAGTTTTTTAATTAGTATTATTTACCTTATCATATTTAAGTTATATATTATTTAAGTATTTGTGTATTTTTTTGGTCAAATCCTAAACAAAATTTCAGCAATGCAACAACTTAATCAAGAAGCAAAGTAGATCTAGTTTAGGAGTTTTCAAAAATAAATTAATTAAGCTACTTGAAGACTAAGTTTCTTTCTAGGTTTTGCCTATATATAAGACTCTTAGGTTTATAATTAGAGACATCCTAGATACTTTATCGCTTTTATTTTCTTTAGTTTTCTAAAAAGGAGAGCAGCCATCAACACTTTGCAATTGGAGAAGGATTGAAGAAATTAAAGATTGAGACCCAAAAACTCTTATTTTTCTCTTTCCCTTAATCTCTTATTCTTTATTGTAATATTTATGATGATGAAAACCTAATATTTTTTGTTTTATTTAATCAATATAAACTCAATTTATTTTTTTAGGATTGCAATGGAACTCAATATGTAGTTTGGATTATTTTATTATCTTTTCTTAATTTAATGATACTTGAGTTATCTGTTCAATCTTATTCTTAATGCTTCTAGTTTCTTAATAACCAATTAAATTGATTTGATAAGCTTAATGAACTCGGAAAAAATGAAATTTTGTGTTTAGACCTAGATTTAATGACATATGTTTTATATTCATTTATTAGGATGAAAGATCTGAATTTTAGACGGGAATGCACGAGCATGCCATACGTAACCAAAATAGAGTGTAAGCTTAATGAGTTTCCTTTAATTTAACTTGTATAGGAATATAGTAAATTGGTTAAGAGAAATATTTTTAAGAGACCATCAGAAGATACTTATGAATGGAAATCCTGAGCTTATGGCTGTAGACACCTTATTTTGTTCGAGCTAATTTTTTAGCAATTTGGAGTATGAACGTGAGAAGGGGTGATGATCACTGTTGCCCAGGAAAAAATATTTTGAAGAGTTTAAGAAGGCCTATGGATCATATCAAAGGTAAATGCAAAGATATGGCATCAAAGGATGTATTTCAAGGTGTCCGGGGACAAAAAAATATGAGAAAATTCATAATTTTGCTTGAATGTATTGATACATGGTTCTCATGTATCGATGCAATGCTCTAATGTGCCAAAAATTTGAAATGTCCCCATTTATATCGATACAACATGTAAATGTATTGATACATAAGCTCATGTATCGATACTAGGCCATGCCAAGACCAAAACGTGCATTCTGTAAAGAAATGTATTGATACAATGGTTCATAGTATTGATACAATGTTCATTGTATCGATACACTCAAAGTTTTTGGACCAAATGTATCGATACATATAAGCCATTTTCCATGGTCCGGGCATTTATGACTTGTCCACCATTGATCCAAAACTCGACTTTAATTCGTTTCTTTGCATCCAAAAAGATCAAAACCCATATCAGATTATGAATTTAGACTTTTGAATTAATCAAAACATTTTTTGAAGCCTAAATTAGATCAAAAAGGCTAATGTCACATGATCACCCTACTCCTCCCTAGTTTGTTGAACAAGATCACCATCAGCCACCCTATTTGCTGGAAAATCATTTCAGCATTTAAACCAGCCACCTTATATCCATCACATTGGCAGCAAGTTGCTCCTTACAGCCACTCTATAGCCACCAAGCTTACATCACTTTGTCCCCCTTGAGAAATGACCAAAAACACCTTCAATTTGGCTCCAAAATGCTGGTATAAATAAACCACTTATATATCAACTAAAAAAGGTTGGATTCCAGCTCATTTTCAGCTTCCAAAACACATTCCTACACCATGAAAGCAAGAATCTCGTAGCTCTTCACTCACCACCCAAAAATAGCCCCAAAACACTCATTCCCAACCATTACAAATTCTAAAAATCACCTTCATCCATACCAAAACCAAATCCTCATTGTTTCTCTCTTTTTCTTGCTTATTGACAACAAGGAAAGGAAAAAAATTCAAGCCATCTCTGCTGCTCTAACTATTTGGCCAAAAATTAAAGTCTTATTGGCATAACTTCCTACTTTATGACTTTCATTTTCTGTTTTTCAGGACCTTCATCATTTTAGTTAGCTCTCCATGTTTCCATCACCCTCTTAGGATTATCATGTATTATTGTGGCTTTTGATTGTGGTAGTTTAGGATTTGGATGCCTTAATGCCCCTTTGATATGTAAAATGCCTTATTTCATTCTCATTATTTTGATAGTTCTTGCTCATGCATTTATACCATATCCATGCATCTTGTTATTCTTATTCCATGTATGAATCATTAGCCTAACACATTTCAAGCACATTGATACATTAGCTTGCATGAATCATTGTCATTTTCAGCATCCATAACATTTTCTTGTCAAAATGCATAACACTTTCTTTGTCTAGACCATTGGTAAAGTTAGCATCCCCATTCATGTTATGTGTCATCCCCTTGTATGTTTGTTATCTTTCCCTTGTCAAAATGCATGTTTGATGGTTGTAAAACAAAAACTAATTTTCAATACCTCCCCAAGCTAAGCATGTTAACCTCAACCAATGAAGACTAGCATGAAGTTAGCCTTTTCCTTAAAGTTAAAAAAAAAAATCTTAGAGAAAATTAAGTTTTCCAAATTTGGAATCTTGGTTAAACGAGCTTAAATCTTTTGATTTTGCAATGAAAATGGCCTTAAACTTGTTCCCAAAATGTTTATGCCTTATTTTTGAGTCACAACCTTGAGTGGTATGATCAATAGGCTGTTTTATCATCCCAAAATACTTTGGGGCTGTGCAAATGAGTTCATGGCACCCATGTCACTCTTTCCTTTCAGTCATGGATGTTTGAATGTCAATGACTCGAGTTTGGATCCATAAACATAGAAAAAATAAAAAAATATCCCCTACTTGACTTTTTCCCTTGCTAGTAGTATCGCTGTTACAAATTGAAGAATCACTTTAAAATCTTAAATGATTTTTCATGAATTTTATAATATTTTCTCTAAAAGTGTGTCGAAATATCTCTAAGATGAGGTCTGGTTCACCCTTGGATTAGTCTAGATGAAAGAGTTATGATTTTTCAAACCTAGACTATCCAGAACCTCTGGAATCCAAACATGTATTCTAGTTGGGCCATTCGGACCCACCAAATGATTTTTTCAAAATTTTTAAACATTTTTCCTAAAAGATTCATGAAATTCCCTTTTTAGAAAGGTATCGCTTGTAATTTTTTGATACCAAATGAGTTCAAGGTGATTTTTTAAATTTTGACACACCTTGTCCCTTGCATGCTCTACCAGCAACAAAATTAATCCGAACTTAAAAATTTATTCACTAGAAAGTGACTTTTAGGGATATTTGGAATATTTTTAGATTGACCCCCATCAAGTTACCTTTCTAACGGTATCTTGTCCACCCTCTAAAGCCTTCAAAACAATTTAGAATAAATTTAGAAAGTGGGATCGCGTGATGCTATCCCCTATTCTCAGCCATGGTCAAAATTAAGTTGTTTCCCCAAATTTCATCCTGAGACATTCGAGTGTCTCCGTATCACCCCAATCAGACTCGAGAATATGTTTCGACTCCCACAAGCTTGAATCAAGGCACAAACATATTTTATATTTTTACCATCCTCATTCATAACAACTTCTTTTACTTAAAATCGTCCAAATGCTCACCCGTCTTCTAAACACAAGCTTTTATCAACTTAATTTTTTTTCCAAATCGACTTCTTTAAAGAAGCATCAGATATGCCACTTTCAGGGGATACTCCAACCCCAATCTTCTAAAGGGACATTTTAACACCGCTCTTTAAATTTGTCAAGATCTAAAAAAAAAAAATCTTTCTTTGTCAAAATTATTCGTCAGCCACGGGGATACTCCAACCCTGTCTTTCAACTATAATTAAATTTTTCTCTTCTCGAACTTTCATGAATATGTCAAACAAACCTCGTTCAATCAAGAAACCCATATGCATCTAAAAAATTATTGATTTGGTTTTTCCCAGATAATCGATGCCAATTGCGAGATAAATTCCAATAGTCTATCCCTTTTCTTTATCATTGCATTGAATGATCCATGTTATGTTACTTCATTTATTGTATTACTAACGTGATTTCTTTGTGATGATTATCTGCATTCATGTTTTCCAATCATTTCAAATAAAATCGAAGGTAATATTCCACATGGGTATCTCTCCAGTGCCAAAAGTGGAATATTTTATTTCAAAGTAAAATCCAGAGGTCATTTTTATTAAAAATCTCTATATTCCCCATCTCTTTGGGGCATATATGAGATTAAATCTTTTTCATTAAAACCTAGATTTGTATTTTTATAAGATTCATGCATTAAAAGAGGGTTATGTCAAAATAGTGATGAGGTAAGATTGAAAAAATCAAAACCAAGATGAGACATAACTAGTAAGGTATTGATTTCAGGCATCACAAAGAGGTTTGTACCTTATCATGTGTAACCAACTCCTGAACCCAAATGGTAATTTTTTATACTACGTAGACCACAGGATCGATGTTTTGAGTTTTGTAACTTAAAACATAGGTTTCAATAGGCATCTGGTCATGCCTAGCCCAAAATGATTAGTGGCGACTTTAAGCATTGGCCACTTTGTGATGGTCATTGGAGACAAATACAATGAGCGATTCATCTTATGGTCCACCCTCATTGTATCACGAGTCGAGAATCCATGCTTTCTCATTCTTATCATGTTGCAAAGGAAAAGTCTCGGTCAAGAAGACATTTCCTAGTTAGAAAAATATTTTAAGTCAATACACCCATAGATCCATAAGGATCCACCCTGGGGTACATTGCGACAACTTGGCAACTTTGTTGGGGACTGTTTAGAGAGTTAGGCTAATAACTAGCGTGTCTTGCTAGGTTCCTGGATCTTTCGATCTTTGGTCATTATTTAACTATGACCATTTTTTTTGTTTTGTTGACTAATCTTTTGTTCGGCATGATTGTCAAGATTGTCTTATTTTCAAGTAATCATCAGTTTAATAAAAATAGTAATATGGAAGTAAACGAAAAGGTTTGATCATTTCCCCATCACACACCACACACTTGCATGTGCATTAGTGGCCTACCAAACTCCATGGCATGGTTATAACCCAATTATTAGGAGGAAGTGAGCTATCAACCTTCGTGAGTAACGCTCCGCATAGGCATGGCAATAACTTCCTGAATGTAAATTACCTATGTCTCTCATGAGTAACCCTCCGTATTTGCAATAGGAAATATATCCAATGAATTAAACCCATTCCGTCAAAACCATGATAGGTCTAGGATCAAGGTCCCTTGACTGTCTTTACCGGATGAAGGAGCAATTCGGATACCTATTTAGGCATCAACTTAAACCTCATATAATGAGCCCTATGAGCTAAACCATGTCAAACCATACTGGAATGCTGCTAGAATACTGGGAGAATAGGGTCACTTGGGGAAACATTCTTAACCTTTACTATTAATTACCATAATGATGTAGGTGAAAATGAGTATGCAATTGTCACCCACATATGCATTTTTATCATTTATCAAGGCATGCCATCGTGCCACCCAAACAATGGCTAATCTTTGTCTAAATAAGTGATGGTAAGCAAAAACCATCTTTCATAATGTCTTATACTGTAAGTCGTTATGCTGTCTGAGTTACGGCTTAACGCGCATCCTTACTAGTGGTGATAAATGAATATTACTACTGGTCGGTTATTTTTCCATCAAAATAAGATATCGCATCACCTCATGAAAGGAAGATTGTATCTTGGCATGTTGAAATGCTACCCGTTTCTCGTCTCCCCATCTTGGTTGAGACATGTTATGAATATTTTGTTTTGATGTCCTTAAATTCTTTATTTCCTTACATTTGCCTCCTATAGGTTCCACTAACTTATTTTTCCCTTTGTTGTGTTTTGGTGCATCCATCATCTAATCATAACTATCATGACTGTCATCATTTTAGGATAATTGTTCTGGTTCAGTGTTCTGTAAGGGACCTTTTTGTGGCTTATGAAAGATGTTATCAACAAAGCTGTTCTAGGATTCAAGTCTCCAATGCATATACATATTTACTTTCACTTTTTTTACACTTGCATCGATCATTTATTATCTTAACTCATCATTGCATCATAAACACTCGTCAATAAACACATTTTTAAATAAAAGTCTAATATAGGAATTAGGCCATAAAAGTGCAAGGGATTCTGAGATCAATCAGGAATACGAAACCTTACATCACACACCGCTACAACACATGACACCATAAGCAAATCATGGAGAGCGATCATGAAGCTCATATTGAGTGACTTGAGCTAATGGTTAAGGAATTATAGGACTAGATGCTCTGTTAGCAAAGCGAAATGCAAACTCAGATGGCGAGGCTTATGGAACTAATGACAGCTTTTATGAAAGAAAAAAGGCAAGCCAGCACTACAAGGAATGATCCTTCCAATGTCGAAAGTCCCTATGCCAATAATCCAGAACCTGCCTAAGGGGAAATTAGACAAGAACCATGGCCTGCTCCTTCACTTGCCACTCAGGCTCCACCAATCATCTACCTAAATCCCATTGTGGTAGGTCAATTCATTCCCAGTACTCAAAGGGTGAATGCAAGAGTCTCATCGGTAGATCTGATTGCCCTTGACCATGAAAAACCAAAGAAAACATAAGGTCAAAAGTCCACCATGACTATAAAAAAAGTGAGCAAATTTTAGCCACTGGAAAAATGCGTCCAAGCTATCGAAGGGAGTGACAAGTTCAGAGCTCTTGACATGCAATCACTATCTTTGGTGTCCAACCTTGTCATTCCCCTAAAGTTTAAAGTCCTAGAGTTTGAAAAGTTTAATAGAACCATTGATCCTTCTGTCCATGTTAAGTGTACTTGTAAAAGATGGCTGGGTATGAGAAAGATGAAAAACTCCTCATCCATTGCTTCCAGCACAGCCTCATTGGGACAGCAACTCAGTGGTATATCGAGCTAGACAATGTGAAAATTCAATCATGGGCCAACTTGGCTAAGGCATTTCTAAATCAATACCAGCACGTTTCAGATTAGGCACTAGATCAACTTTCCCAGTTGAATTTTGAGAAGAAATACACTAAAAGTTTTAGATAATACACCCAAAGGTGGAAAAAAGAAGCAACCCTAGTCTAGCCTCCTTTTACAAAAAAAGAGATGACAGTCACTTTCATTCATACCTTACATGCTCTTATTTCAAGAAGCTCGTAGGAAATGCCACTAAGAAATTCATAGATTTAGTTTTCTCCGGAGAAATGATCTATGCCACCATTAAGAGTGGTAGAATGTCTGCTGCAAAAACAACTAGATAGAGTAAAAAGCCCATTGCCAGTAAAAAGAAGGAAGAAGAAGCCAATGCCATAAACTATGCTGGCTCATCTCAGCCGAGACAGCGTCAAGCACCTAATCCTCACTACTCAAGCATGCCATACTCTAACCCTATCATAATATCCCCACAACCAATTTATGCCACAACCTACAACCCATCCTTTGCAATTCCATCTAGTCCACCACAAAGCTACCCTTGACAAGTTCACTAAAGTACCAATCGAACAACCAATAATACACCCGACAATCAAGGTGCAAATCAACCAAGACAACATTTTGATCCCATCCCTATGACCTATAAGAAACTCTACCAAACCTTGCTCCAAAATCATTTAGTGGCCCCAATCTATGTCCCAAAAAAGAAGCCACCATACCCGCCATGGTACAACCCTAACGCTTACTATGAATACCATGCAGGGGTAGTAGGGCATGACATTGAGAATTGCATGTATTTCAAATGAAATATGCAAAATCTAATCAAATCAAAAGTCTTATGATTCGGGATGAATCAGGGACTAAATGTTGCTACCAATCCTTTACCAAACCACACTAAGCCAACTACAAACATGATCGATTCTGAGCCATAGAATTTGCATCCTTCCACCAAGACCTGACTTTGATGATAGGGTCATGATGGAAGCCCTTGCACTTTTCCTGTCCCTTTCATGTAATATCAAGAAATGAAACCTACTTGCCCTCGCCCAAAGGCAGGTAGGTGTCCTATGTAAGGGGTATTTTTATCAAACATTATCGATGAAATGACTTTTGCTTATATAATTCCATATTGCATGCCTACATCATTTCTTAATCACCTTGTCTCAATTACTCTTTTGTCTCTATTCTTATTCAAATCCCTAGGTTGTGTGTGTGCCTTCTGCAATTTCTGTTTCTTCACCCTTTTAGGTGTCCCAACAACAGTGACATGGATGTGTCTGATGGGTCTTTGAAGATCGATTTCAAATAGTCAATTTGCACTAGTGAAGTTAATCTTGAAGAAGGTTTTAAAGAAAGCTTCGTACCACTTGACCTCTTACAAGTCAAGATCTAGCATCATAATTCTATCCTTTATCGCCCAAAGATGAATGGGGCAGTCAAAGCAGTCGACAAAAACATCAAAAGAATAGTTGAGAAAATGGTCAAGACTTAGAAAGACTGGCACAAGAAGCTATCCTTTGCACTTCATGCCTATCAGACCTCAGTTTGAACTTCAACAGGCGCTACCCCATTCTCCCTTGTCTATAGGATGGAAGTTGTATTACCTATTAAAGTCAAGATCCCTTCTCTTAGAGTCTCGATGAAAACTAAACTTGAAAAGGCTGAATGGGTCAAGAACAGATATGACCAGCTTAACCTCATCAAGGAAAAACACATGAAAACCATCTGCCATGGTCAAATGTATCAAAGACGCATGATCTGAGCC
Organism: Adansonia grandidieri; assembly: GCA_038382065.1. NCBI lineage: Eukaryota > Viridiplantae > Streptophyta > Magnoliopsida > Malvales > Malvaceae > Adansonia > Adansonia grandidieri. The sequence goes on along the minus strand of JBBYHK010146073.1, from coordinate 95,698 downwards.
CACGAAAAAAAGATGCATCCACAACAATTTCACCCAGGCAAATTGGTGTTGAAGAAGATCCTCCCAATTCACAAAAATGCACTTGGCAAGTAAACCCCCAAATGGGAAAGATTGTATATCATGAAGCAAGCCTTCTAGGGAAGGGCCTTAATCTTGTTAGAAATGGACGGTAATGCCTTGCCCAACCTAATCAACTCGGATTCCATCAAGAAATATTACACGTAGAAGGTGAAAACTTGAAAATGTGTCCTTAAAAAAAAGAAAACAAAAAAAAATAGAACAACAAAAAAAAAGCAAAAAACAAAACAAAACAAAATAATAAAAAAAGAAACAAAAAGGGGTCCAAATGAAAATCCAAAAAGGGCTTCTAGGCAACCAACCCACCCACAGTTAAAAACCTGCAAGGGTGACTTAAGAAGATTAATTTTGATGGGGCATAAACTAAGAGCACCTATAAGACAATGCAGAGCAATCCTATGGATCTTTCGAAGATTAGCTCTACATTCATTATTCAAGAAAGATCTTGAAATTCACCCAAAGAACATCCATGTCATGATTATCAGAGGCATATTTCGCCTAAAAGATCATCTTTCTAGCTACCCTATCACTTGTTTGTCAAAAGATATATCAAGTTATGTCTCTTTGTTATCATGGATAAATATTGCCTTGTTTCTTTTAACCCTTGTACAATTCACACTGCACTTATCATTTAACTAATAATGTTTGATAATCAACTGAAATACACATCAGGACATCTTGATATTATATTGAAAGTAAAAGAAAAGCACAGGGAACTTCGCTCATGCCCTGATTGTCAAGATCATGCATTTTTTGTACCCAAACACCCGCTCGACATGACCATACACCAAACAATTTCTTGCTTTCACAACCCACATCTTAAGAAAAACCATTTTAAGCTAACCAAAAATCGACCCATTAAAACCAAAGACATCAACCTAATTAGTCAAATAGTCTCCAAATTGTTGACAATGCCTTCCAATTGTTAGGAAAAAGACTGAGCCTCTCAAATCGTGAAATGCAATAATCTAAAATTTTGAGAATAGATTTTTAGTCATATCCCCAGTGGAGCCGGGAAAACCTATAATCCCCAGCGAGATTAGGAAAATTTTTATCTATAGTTACATCAAAGACAAATCGCCATACCTATGAGAGTCTGAATGATGTATAAGGAGAACTATGGCTATCTCCCGTATTAGACTTCACATCATGCAACCATGATAGCATTTCATATTATGCACTCATATTACCATCATACATCATACTTCAAGCTAGGTTTACTGAATCTCCAAGGAATTCCTGGTAAGAATTCTAAGCTTTGTAAATGAAATGTCATTCAGGTAAGGTTCTTTTCTTCTCATCATCTCATGTCAAAACCCTTTTCATCAAGAAACTACTGTCAAAGTGCCAGTGTCAAGAAATTGTTATCCAAAAACTACCGTCAAGAACTTTTGCCGAGAACATCTATCAAAAGCTTTTATCAAGAATTTTATCAAGAACTAGTGCCAAAACCCTTTCATCAGGAAATTTTGTCATGAACTTCTATTAAGAAAAACTTGTATTAGAAGTTTTATCGAAAACTTTGTAACACCCTTTTAAAGCCCACAAGTCAGTGGCACCTTTTCAAAGCCTATAAGTCAGTGGCATCTTTTCAAAGCCCATATGTCAGTGGTACCTTTCAAAGCCCACAAGTTGGCGGCACCATTCAAAGCTCACAAGTCAGTGGCACCTTTTCAAAGCCCACAAGTTAGTCGCTACTTTCTAAAGCCCACAAGTCAGTGGTACCTTTTCAAAGCCCACAAGTTAGTGGCACCCTTTTAAAGCCCATAAGTCGGTGGCACCCTTTTCAAAGCCCATAAGTTAGTCGCAAATTTTCAAAGCCCACAAGTTAGTGGCACCTTTCAAAGCCCACAAGTAAGTGGCATCTTTCGAAGCCCATAAGTCAGTGGCACCTCTTTAAAGCCCACAAGTCAGTGGCACTTTTTCAAAGCCCACAAATCAGTGGCACTTCTTCAAAGCCCATAAATCAGTGGTATCCTTTCAAAACCCATGAGTTAGTGGCACCTCTTCCAAGCCCAAAAGTCAGTGGCACCCCTTCAAAGCCTATAAGTCAGTGGCATCTTTCCAAAAGCCCACAAGTAAATGGCACCCCTTTAAAGCCCACAAGTCAGTGGCACCCTTTTCAAAGCCTACATAAACTGGTAGCACTCGAGTCAAAGCCCACATAAGCTAGTGGCACCTAAGTTTAATTCAAAGCCCGTACAAGCTGACGGCACCCAAGTCAAAGCTCACACGAGCTGGTGGCACCCAAGTCTAAGTTAAAGCCTGCACGAGCTAACAACACCTAAGTCAAAACCTACACAAGCTGGCAATACTCGAGTCAAAGCCCACAAGTCAGTGATACCCTTTTCAAAGCCCGAACAAGCTGGCACCACCTGAGTCAAAATCGACAGAATTGGTGGGACCTAAGTCTAAGTTAAAGCCCGTATGAGCTGATGATATCCAAGTCAAAGCCTGCATAAACTGGCAACACCCAAGTCAAAGCCCATAAGTCAGTGGCACCCTTTTCAAAGCCTGTACAAATTGATGGCACCCGAGTCAAAGTCCACATGAGATGGTGGCACCAAGTCTAAGTCAAAGCTCGCACGAGCTAGCAGCACCTGAGTCAAAGTTGGTAAGTCAGTGGCACCTGAGCCAAAGCCCGCATAAGTTGATGACACCCAAGTCAAAGCCCACACAAGTTGGTGGCACCCAAGTTTAAGTCAAAGCCTGCACGAGTTGGCAACACTTGAATCAAAGCCCACATGAGCTGGTGGCACCCAACTTTAAGTCAAAATTCGCACAAGTTGGTGGCACCCATATAAAAAAACCAATGACACTCTGCACCTGTCAAAAGGGGTCAAACCTTAGAAAACCTAACACCTTAGTGTTTTGGGGAGCATTATTCCACCTCGGATAAAATAGTGTCTATTCATCTTTGCCCTATTCTTGATTCTCAACTACGGTCAAAGAGGGGCAACTGTAGGCACTTTATTTTGTCTGGGCTAATTTTTTAGCAATCTGGAGCACGAATATGAGACGGGGCGATGATCGCAGACGACAACATCACCAGAAAAAAAGTATTTTGAGGTGGTCAAAAAGGCCTATGGATCATATCAAAGGTAAATGCAAAGATGTGGCATCAAAGAACATAGTTCAAGGTGTCTGGGGATAAAAAAATATGATAAAATTTATAATTTTGCTTGAATGTATCAATACATGGTTCTTATGTATTAATACAACATGTAAATGTATCGATACATAAGCTTATGTATCAATACAGGAGCTTATGTATCGATACTAGGCCATGCCAAGACAAAAACATGCATTCTGTAAAGAAATGTATCGATACAATGGTTCATAATATCGATACACTCAAGGTTTTTGGACCAAATGTATCGATGCATTCTACAATGTATCAATACATACAGGCCATTTTCCACGGTCCGAGCATTTTTTACTCATCCACCATTAATCCAAAACTCAATTTTAACCCCTTTTTTTGCATCTAAAAAGATTAAAACCCATATTAGATTATAAATTTAGACTTTTGAATTAATCAAAACATTTTTGAAGTTAAATTAAATCAAAAAGGCTAATGTCACATGATCACCCTACTTCTCCTTAGTTTGTTGACCAAGATCACGATCAGCCACCCTAATTGCTAGAAAATAATTTTAGCATTTAAACCAGCCACCCCATGTCCATCACATTGGCAGTAAGTTGCTCCCTACAACCACTCTATATCCACCAAGCTGACATCACTTTTTCCTTACTGAGAAATTACCAAAAACACCTTCAATTTGGTTCTAAAATGTTGGTATAAATAGACCACTTATATCTCAACTAAAAAAGGTTAGGTTTAAGCTCATTTTTAGCTTCCAAAACACATTCCTACACCAAGAAAACCAAAATCTCGTAGCTCTTCACTCACCACCCAAAAATAGCCCTAAAACACTCATTCCCAACCATTAGACATTCTAAAAATCACCCACATCCATCCTAGAACCAAAACTTCATTGTTTCTCTCTTTTTCTTGCTTATTAACAACAAGGAAAGGGGGAAAATTCAAGCCATCTCTGCTGCTCAACTATTTGGCCAAAAATTAAATTATTATTGATATAACTTCCTACTTTATGACTTTTATTTTTTGTTTTTCAACACCTTCATCATTTTAGTCAGCTCTCCATGTTTCCATCACCCTCTTAGGATTATCATGTATTATTGTGGCTTTTGGTTGTGGTACTTTAGGATTTGGTTGCCTTAATGCCCCTTTGATGTGAAAAATGCCTTATTTCATTCTCATTATTTTGATAGTTCTTGCTCATGCATTTTATACCATATCCATGCATCTTGTTATTCTTATTCCATGTATGAATCATTAGCCTAACACATTTCAAGCACATTGATACATTAGCTCTTATGAATCATTATCATTTTTAGCATCCATAACATTTTCTTGTCAAAATGCATAACACTTTCTTTGTCTAGACCATTGGTAAAGTTAGCATCCCTATTCATGTTATGTGTCATCCCCTTGTATGTTTGTTGTCTTCCCCTTGTCAAAATGCATGTTTGATGGCTATCAAAAAAAATAATTTTCAAAAGCTTCCCAAGCCAAGCATGTTAACCTCAACCAATGAGGACTAGCATGAACTTAGCATTTTCCATAAAGTTACAAAAAAAACATCTTGGGGAAAATTAAGTTTTCCAGATCTAGATTCCTAGCTAAACAAGTTTAAATCTTCTGATTTTGCAACAAAAATGGCCTTGCACTTGTTCCTTAAATGTTTGTGCCTTATTTTTGAGTCTAAACCTTGAATGATATGATCAACGGGCTATTTCATCATCCAAAAATACTCTAGGGCTGTGCAAATGAGTTTGTGACACTCATGCCACTCTTTCCTTTCGGTCATGGACGTTTAAATGTTAATGACTCAAGTTTGGACCTGTAAACATAGGGAAAATAAAAAAATATCCCCTACTTTACTTTATCCTTACTAGTAGTATCACTATTACAAATTGAAGGATCCTTTTAAAATCCCAGACAATTTTTCATGAATTTTATAATATTTTTCTCTAAAAGTTTGTCAAAATATCTTTAAAATGAGGTCTGGTTCACCCCCAAATTAGTCTGGATGAAAGAGTTATGATTTTTCAAACCTAGACTATCCAGAACCTCTAGAATCCGAACATGTATTCTGGTTGGGCTGTTCAGACCCACTAAATGATTTTTTCAAAATTTTTAAATGTTTTTCCTAAAAGATTCATGAAATTTCCTTTTTAGAAAGGTATCGCTTGTAATTTTTCAATACCAAATGAGTCTGAGGTGATTTTTCAAATTTTGACACACCTTGTCCCTTATATCCTCTGCCAGTAGTGAAATTAATCTGAACTTGAAAATTTATTCCCCAGAAAATGACTTTTTAGGATATTTGGAATATTTTTAGATTGACCCCCATCAAGTTACCTTTCTACCGATATCTTGTCCACCCTCTAAAGCCTTCAAACCAATTTAGAATAAATTCAAAAAGTAGGATTGCGTGATGCAATCCCTTGTTCTTGGCCATGGTAAAAATTAAGTTATTTCCCTGAATTTCATCTCGAGACATTCGAATGTCTCCATATCACCCCGATTAGACTTGAAAACATGCTCAGACCTCCCACTAGCTCGAATCAAGGCATAAACATATTTTACATTTTTACCATCCTCATTCACAATAACTTCTTTTGCTAAAAATCTTCCAAATGCTCACCCGTTTTCTAAATCATAAGCTTTTGTCAACTTAATTTTTTTTTCCAATTTGACTTCTTTAAAGAAGCGCCAAATATGCCACTTTCAGGGGATACTCTAACCTCGACCTTCTGAAGGGATACTCCAACCCTACTCTTCAAATTTGTCAAGATCTAAAAAAAAATCTTACTTTTTCAAAATTATTCATCATCCATGGGGATACTCTAACCCTATCTTTTTAAGGGTTACTCTAACCCCATTTTTCAACTACAATTAAATTTTTTTCCTTTCTCAGACTTCAATGAATGGGTCAAACAAACCTCATTCAATTAAGAAACCCAAATGCATCTTGAAATTGTCGATTCGGTTATTCCTAGATAATCAATGCTAATTGCGAGATAAATTCCAATAGTCTATCCCTTTTCTTTATCATTGTATTGAATGATACATGTTCTGTTACTTCATTTGTTGCCTTACTAACGTGATTTCTTCGTGATGATTTTTTGCATTCATGTTTTCCAATCATTTCAAATAAAACTGAAAGCAATATTCTGTGTGGGTATCTCTTCAGTGCCCAAAGTGGAATATTCTATTTTTCAAAGTAAAATCCAGAGGTCATTTTTATTAAAAATCTCTATATTCTTATCTCTCTGAGGCGTATAGGAGATTAAATCTTTTTCATCAAAACCTAGATTTGTATTTCTATAAGATTCATGTATTAAAAAAGGGTTATGTCAAAATAGTGATGAGGTAAGATTGAAAGAATCGAAACCAAGATGAGACATAGCTAGTAAGCTATCGATTTTGAGCATCACGAAAAGGTTCATACCTCATCGTGCGTAACCAACTCTTGAACCCAAACGGTGAATCCTTGTACTACGTAGACCACGGGATCGATGTTTTGAGTTTCATAACTCAAAACATAGGTTTCAATAGGCATCCAGTCATGCCTAGCCCAAAATGATCAATGGCGACTTCGAGCGTTGGCCATTTTGTGATGGTCATCTAACCAATAAGATGAGCAATTCATCTTATGGTCCCTCCTCATTGTATCACGAGTCAAGAATCCATACTTTCTCATTCTCATCACATTGCAAAGGAAAAGTCTCGGTCAAGAAGACATTTCCTAGTCAGAAAAATATTTTAAGTCGTATACACCCATAGATCCACGAGAATCCACCCCGAGGTACATTACGACAATGGCATATCAATATAAGCATAAATATTTAATTAGAATTAAACTTACGCAGTGGAATTAAACAAAAAAACACTTGAATTTCCTTAATATCTTGGGAAAAGATTTACATGTAATTAGATAGCAATTTTAAAACATAGATTTGATGGAAATCATACCTATTTAGAGACTTGAAACTCTAAACATGGTTATCCCTACATGAACACACAATGTGTTAATTAATATGATCCTTTCTTAAGGCCACACGCAGTATAAGTGTCCTACTTTAATGGTTATCCATACAAATGCCCATTAGATCCTTCATCAGGCCTTGTAGTTTTTTGGTGCTAGCCAGAAGGCTTCTTAAGCCTTAACCAAAAGATTATGGCCAATAGATTCAGATCTAAAGTGATATAGGAATACTTCCCATGCCTATTATGCTAAAACAAAAGAAAAATAACTTTGTAGGAAAGTAGCTATTTTTCATAAATGTAGGTAAAAAAATCTGGAACTCTTAATTTTTATATTTTGATTGATTCCTTTAGGATAGAAAAATGATTTTCCATCTTTCGTTGTGATCAAAAACACTTTTTGATCACCTAGAATGCAAATATGCCCAATCAAGGTTAGAGAAGTAGGGATGTCAGGATTTGGCTAATTTCATAATTTTTGTGAAAAATTAATCTATCAATGCTAGAAAATTATTTTTCCAATTTCATTTCATGAACGATTCAGGGACACTAAGAAAATCCATGAAAACTCAAAGAAAGCTTAGGGAAGCATAGGTGTTGTGCCAAACCCTTTAGGAAAGTCTAGGTTAGGTGCCTAGGGTTTTCTTAATGCTTTTCATCAGACAAAAAACGTTTTTATAATGTATTTAAATAAGCCTTGGGCTAGGTTAGGCTAACTATTGGGTTAATTGAGCCTAATACTAAATACCTAAAAGGTGGCCTCACTTTGGAGTGTTTCTTGGAGCCCAATTAAAATTAATTTTAATTAGCTTGTCCAAGATTGGGCATTGATATTAACTTATTAATATTTTAGCCCAACAGCACACCAATGATAGTTATTCCATGTGTCGGGCCCATTAGCAAGCACAACTTGGAGTAATTCACAACTAAACTCTTTTAACTTGATAATTAAGGCTTTTGGCCCAACTCTTTATTTACATGTTAGATAATTTAATTCATAATTAAATTTTCTAACCCCAAGTAAATAAATTTTACTTCATGTAAATAATATTAAATAAATAATTAAATAATTATCAAATAATTATTTAATTTTTCAAATACAACTATTTGGCTTTATTTAATAAAATCCCTAAACGATGTCTCCAATAGACATTATCTTAACAAGACATTCTTATCTTTATTGCCATATTAAGACTATAATTAGATTTCATAAATCTAAATTATGTCTTAAATTATTCTTAATTGAACTAATTCAATTCAATCTTCCTCATATACCTTTTTATTCAATTAAGTCATACTTAATTAAATCCTAGTTTTAATCTAATAAATCATCTTATTGTGTGTGACCCATTAGGCTTTCATCATAATGACAATAAATATAATTACTCAATTAAGTGTATTATATTTATACACTAAGTTTGGCCTCTATCAAGGCACCATGGCCACCTAATATGTAGGAAGAGTCAATATGACCTTTTAAGAGACCTTTTTGTAACCAACCTCTTAATGTACTTCGATTCTTGCACTAGATATCTCAGAAAGACCATGTGTAGTGTCTACTCATTTATCAATCCACATTAATTATTGCAGCTTTTAGTTAACCTCATGAATTTATAGAAACAATTTTTTCTAAATTCATCATGCATTGGCCAATGATTTTATCAAGTTAATTGAAGCCAAGAAAATATGAGATATGTCTCTAATGTCTCTCAGAGTGGTGAATCCTCTCTAGATCAGTCATTCACCTACAATATGATTGATGTCATACCCAATGTACCCTACCTTAAGCATCCATTCACTATAGACTTGTTTCAGATAAACCAAGTATGGCACTCCTCTTATAGGATGACCTAGTATCACAAATCTGAGGACTAATATACATAACTCATATTCCGTAGACACTTAAGTGACTTACACCAAATAGAGTTCTCATATATGTTATGTTCAGTGAACTTGTTTCCATAAAACAAGCACCCAATAGCTATCCCTAAGTATCTTTATACTTTAACTTCGATGAGATTAAAGAGTTGCATGCATCAAATGTATGGAGGCTTAGCATATACTAGTCATTGTGCATTGTTAATGTCTTGTTATGACAACATGATGACAAGGAATATTTTAGAAACATGACTTTGATGCATAAGGATGTCATTATTGTAACCAATTGCTAACTTTGCAAGGCTATTGTGTTTCATGGGCTTCATCTAATTAGTGTTTGCATGATTATCAATCATGTCACTAACATGAAGGAATTGAATCACTAACATAAGTGACTAGTTTGCATTATGAACTTATTTATGCCTTATCCAATCTGATTGGATCTAGGGCATATACTAACATCTCTCATTTGCATTAAGCCAATCCTTAACATATCTAATGCTAAACTTTTTTGATTAGCAATTATATCTTAACTTAGACAATGCTTTAAGGCAAATGTGAGAATATGTTTCAAATACATTCATGATAATCTCATTAACAACATCATTAAATATTCAGATCATAACAAGACCTAAATTTCAATCATATGGTTCAGCTGTTACTTTAACAACTATTAGGAATTTTTTATTAGCTTGCAAGCTAATGATCCAAATATAGCTCCTTTTGTGAGCCTAAACAAAAGAGTTTTCTTTATTACCTTTAGAGCATAAACATGCAATCCTCTTTGGTATGAAACACTTTCAAAATAATTGCATTTTTAACATCATAACTATTTATCATTAAGTCAAATTATGATCTTTAACTTTTAAGGAATCATAAATGCCTTCCATTAAATCCTACATGCATAGATTTAAAGGAATTAGATTAAAAAATCCTACAAGTTATAGGCCATTTAGTATTTTCAATACTCTTGCAAGTGTAGTTTGACAATAATATGACCATAACATAAAAGAAATTATATGATTAATGATTTATTCATTGATAACTGAATCTAAGCTCGACATCGAATGCCAGTAATCATCCTCAATTAGCATGTCAAAGCCAAAATAAAAATCTTATGTTTATAAATAAATCATGATTATGTTTCAGAAACATCAGTCAAGAAGACAAGCTTTGATTAATACCAATAAGATTTCCTTTATTTATGGTCCATCTTCACTACTCATTTTATTTGGCCTTACAATATGTCATAATATTTAAGCATGAACTTTTAGGTATCATATACCAAGAGAAATAAATTAATATCAGTATATATTTAATATAGAAACTTTTGCTAGTTTCCTCATTTTGATCAAATCAAAATATTTGCTTACAATCTTTACTCTTTGCTCTCCATAATGTTGGCATTTACCCTTGTCATCTCCATTATCTTTCTTCAAAAGAAAGTACATGGATAATGCATGGATCATTATCCATTAAAGTGCTCAAGTCTTGAAATATATCATATCATATGAGGCCTGATTAGGCTACCTTTTGACATCTGCTTAGGAATAATTTCTTAAAGATGTCGAAACTCTCATTATGATTATCCTTATAGAAAATTTCTTCAAGGTTTTAGATTATTTCATGAGCTTAAATAGCTACTTGCTCCTTTCGAACTAAATATCATTACAATATGGCTTGATCAAGGTCATCAATATGAACTTGATCGACTACCCTTAACCTAGTAGGCTATTCTTAAATATGTCATTAAATGTGGGCTTAGTCAATGGAGTTTGGCCTATTGAAACTTATTAGCATCACGTATACTACTTAGTGATAGCATATTAGTCATGTTGTGTCTATATCCATTATGAGCTGAAACATTTTATAATTAATAATTTGTAATTTCAATCATTAAGTAAGGTTTTACAACTTTAATGATTGTCCTTATTATTTTATCAACATTATAGCCCTCAACCACAATCCAAAAAGTTCAACATTTGAATCCTTTCAATAATCTAGGCATCCTTTTCACCTTTACACAACCTTAAGTGACTTAATAAATCATGTAAAAGCTAATTTGGTAGGTAACTTAGTTTGTCAATTACATCTTTATGCAACTTTTAGATTAGTTAGGTGGTAACTCTTTACCTAAATGTATCATTATGCTTCACTTAACCACTGCCTCTAAAGTCATATGGTTAAAAGTCATATGGTTAAGTGGGACACATTCGAATCATACAATAATAGTTGAGTAAGACCCATTATTCATAGTTCAAGTCGTTCGGGTAGAAAGGACCTTGAGCAACTTAACAAATCCTAGTGGTTAAAACTCGGGTTTCTTGTGGTGAACAATGGAAGGTGTCTGACCATGTTTAGGCATGGACTCCATATTTTATGAGGAGGTTTTAATCATTTATCTTAGGTCCATTGCTTCGTTTGATTAACATGCTTAGCATTTATTCAATCATATATCATATATATATTCAAAAATAAATCTAACACATGCAGTATGCTAGGACGACTATGGACTTTTTCTATCTAGTTTTCTTAAGCCATTAGGAAATTAGTTGGTCAAATTCCTAGAGATATTATATAAGGTCTTTGAAAGTTTTAATGATGATCTCCTTGGTACTTTCTTCTTGGTTCTATCTTCTTTACATCTTGGATTTACATACATTATAAATCTTAACCTATATCTAAATCTACAAATCTTATGTAATGGTTACTTACCTTTGTAAGAACCCTCGAGTTACATTCAAGGGGAGCTAGGTGAGAAGAGAATTTACAACACAAAATTAAAAGAGAAGGCAAGGTTCACAAACCTTATTTATAAAATAAATAGCAGAAGAAAAAAAATTCAACCATCCATAACCTAGTCATACTAAAGCCTAGTCCATAATTATCCTTATGCTAACATAATAATATTATAAGCATGAAATTAAATAAGCATAGCCAATATCACTTGGTGATATTGTGTGTCATTTGCATAAACCTCATCAAACAATTTGAGATTGATTTATCACATTATTTAGTGATTTTAGTTCTTTAATAAAACATTTTTAATTAAATTCCTAACTTTTAGGTTGGTTATTACCTAGCTTTTAGGTTGTTTGTCTTAATTAGGATATTATCTAACTTTTAGATAATGTTGTCTAAATTTGGACAAACCATTCGATTTACAAAATTTGTTTTCCCAAAAACCATTTTAGGAAACTTGTTTTTTCAAAAACAACATTTTGAGACGTTAAATTGGACATTACTTAACTTTTAGGTTGTTTGTCTTAATTAGGACGTTATTTAACTTTTAGATAACTTTGTCCTAATTTGAACAAACTATTTAACATGTAATACTTTCTTAACGATTTAGGAAAGTAGTTCCCAAATTTTGGAGGTTTTAGTTATTGATCTATATTTAATTTAATGAAGAAAACAATTTTCTTATGTGATTAACATTTATTCTAATCTTATTAGAACAAATCTTACTCCAAGTAGGATTAATCATTTAAATTAAAATATATTTTTAAATTAAACAATTTAATCAAATTTTATTTTCATACTTATTATATTATCTAATTCATATCTTAAACAATTTAAGAAAATTAATATAATTGAATAATTTGGTGTTTGATAATAAGTAAAAGTTTTAATAATTAGGTGTTTGATAATAATTAGGTGTTTAATTAGGATTTTAACATGATTTTTCGAGCAAGTATTATGAACTTTTCATGACACTTTCAAGGTGGAAAAACAAGAAAAAAGTTGTACTAATAACTATAGAAAACTAATGCTGATAGGTGACTTTAATATTAATTTAGTTAGGAGAAAGATATTTTAAACTAATTAATATTGATAATAAACATGGATTAACATACTACAAAATTAAAAATTAAAAAAACTATTTCCTTAATTTTTAATTAAAGAATAGGTCAAAACAACATCGAAATAACCCAAAAGGCTTAAGACATGTTAGGACTTTAATCTAAATTAATTAAAACAATTTTAATAATTTTAATTAATTATTTAAAAACTTTTAAACATGATTGAAGCCAAAAAATTACATGCTATCCAAATTTTAAAAATTAAAGAAAAACAAATTTTCAAGAATTTTACCAAAACCAAAAAATCACCAAATCAACACATAAATTAATCATATTGATTATCACCAAAAATTAGTATGCTAGACCACATGTAATCTACAACCTTAGGCTCTTTGATACCATTAAAAGAAATCCTAGGCTTATGCATATCAATATAAGCATAAAAATTTAATCAAATTTAAACTCACACAATGGAATCAAAGAAAGACACACTCAGATTTCCTTATAATCTTAAAAGGAGATGTACCTATGATTGGATAGCAATTTTAAAACATAAATTTAATAGAAATCACACCTACTTAGAGGCTCAAACTATAAATATATTGATCCCTACACAAACATACCATGGGTTGATTACTGCAATCTTTTTTTGCGGCCACAAGCAACATAAGTGTCCTACTTCTAATGTTGATCCATATGATGCCTATTAGAGCCTTCATGAGGTTTGACTATTCTCTGGTGTTAGTCAAAAGGTTTCTTAAGCTTAATCGAAAGATATATAGCTAGCAAGTTCAAATCTGAAGTGATTTAAGAACAATTCCCATGATAATTATGCTATAGAAGAGAAAAATAGCTCATAGAGAAATAGTTGTTTCTCTAGATATAGGCAAACGAATTCAAAAATTTTAATATTTTGATTCAGGTTGTTTCCTTTAGGATAGAAAACTAATTTTCCATCTTTCATTGTGGTCAAGAACACTTTCTGATCACTTAGAATGCAAATCTACATAATCACGTTTAGGAAAGCAAGGATTTTGAGATTTGGCCAATTTTAAAAATTTTGTGAAAAATTAATCTCTCAATGCTAGAAAACTATATTTCTAATTTCATTGTGTCAAGAATGATCCAAGAATACTTAGAACATCCATGAAAACACAAAAGGAGCTTAGAAAAGAATAGGTGTTGCGCCAAACCTCTTAAAGAAGTCTAAGGTTGGTGCCTGGGGCTTTTCAAATGCTTTTTATCAGCCACAAAAGCTTTTATAATGTATTTAAATACGCATTAGGCTAGGTTAGGCTTAATTATTGGGTCAACTGAGCCTGATACTAACATACCCAAAAGGTGGCCCTAATTTGGAGTGTTTTTTAGAGCCTAATTAAAACTATTTTAATTAGCTTATTAAAATTGGGCTTTAATATTAACTTATTAATATTTTAGCCCAATAGTACACCAAAGATAGCTATTCCATGTGCTTAGCCTATTAGTAAGCCCAACTTAGACTAGTTCACAACTAAACTTTCTTAACTTAATAATTAAGGCATTTGGCCTAACCCTTTTATTTACATTTTAGATAATTTAATTCATAATTAAAATTTCTAACCTAAGTAAAAAAATTACTTCATGTAAATTATATTAAATAAATAATTAAATAATTATCAAATAATTAATTTAATTTTTTGAATACAATTATTTGGCTTTATTCAATAAAATCCTTAAACCATGTCTTCAATAGACATTATCTTGATAAGACATTCTTATCTTTATTATTATATTAAGACATCTCTAATTAGATTTCATAAATCTAAATTATTTCTTAAATTATCCTTAATTAAACTAATTTAATTAAGTTTTCCTTATTATACCTTTTATTTAATTAGCCATACTTAACTAAATCCCAGTTTTAATCTAATATATCATCTTATTATGTGTGACCTATTAGGTGTCCATCTAACGACAACAAATACAATTACCTAATTGAGTGTATTTATATCTATAGACTAGGATTAGCCTCTACCAAGGCATCATGGCCCCTTGATATGAAAACAGAGTCAATATGACCTTTTAAAAAACCTTTCAATAACCAGCCTTTTAGTGTACTTTGGTCCTTTCACCAGATATCCTAAAAAAACCATGAGCATGGTGCAGTGTCCACTTATGTATCAATCCATATTAGTTCCTGTAGCTTTTGGTTAACCTCATGAATTTAAAAAATAGTTTCTACTAAATTCATCATGCATTGGCTAACGACTTTATCAAGTTAACCAAAGCCAAAAACATATGGGATATGTCTCCAATGTCACTTAGAGTGGGGGATCCTCTCTGGATCACTCATTCATGCATTATATGATTCATGTCATACCCAACATACCTTGCCTTAAGCATCCATCCATTATAGACTATTTAGATAAATTAAAGTATGATATTCCTCATACGAGATGACTTGGCATCAAAAGTTTGAGGACTAATATACACTTTTTATACAAGATGATCTCGTCTCATAAGTTTTGCACATGAGAACATATTCCATAGACAAGAGTGACTTATACCAAATGGTGTTCTCAGACGGGCCATGTTTAATGCACTGGTTTCCATAAAACAAGCACCCATAGCTATCCCTAAGTATTTTTATACTTTCAATTCTATGAGATCAAAGAGTTGCATGCAACAAATACATGGAAGCTTAGCATATGCTAGTCTTTATGCATTGTCAATGCCCTACTTTGACAATATGATGGCTAGGAACTTTTTAAAAATATGACTTTGATGCATAATGATCCTATCATTGTAACTAATTACTAACTTTGAAAGGTCGCTATGTTTCGTGGGTTTTATCCAATTAGTGTTCACATGATTATTAACCACACTGCTAACATGAAGGAAAATCTTGAATAACTAACATA
This sequence comes from Adansonia grandidieri, assembly GCA_038382065.1. Lineage (NCBI taxonomy): Eukaryota > Viridiplantae > Streptophyta > Magnoliopsida > Malvales > Malvaceae > Adansonia > Adansonia grandidieri. Next base: position 79,961 of record JBBYHK010146073.1, on the reverse strand, counting down.
AGCGATTAGTTTGCATTATTAACTTATATATGCTTCATCCAATCTGGGCATATACTAAAAACTTATAAATTAGAACCCTAGGTAAACAACTTATTATTATTGTTAAGATAAGAGGGTAAAGCAGGTTTAAATGACATGTTAAAGGAAACTATAATCTTAGGCGTTTATTATTGATTAAGTAAACCCTATTTAATCCACTTTATTATTATAGTTAACTTTATTTTTATTGAAATTTTGTTTTACAGCCGTTTATTTAGTTGTTTAGGTAAGATTAGTACTTAGGAAGTTTAGTTTAATTCCTCGTGGAAACGATAGTCTGTATCATCTATATATTACTTGTTTATGATACGTGCATTTGCGTGGAAATCTAATAGTAGTTTTTCTCCATCTTTGTTGAGGAATTGTTTTACTAATTTTTGCTAATATTAATACCAAGCAATTTTAATCCTAGTTTACACCTTTTTTTTAATAATTTTTAAGTACTTTGGGTTGTTGTATGCAAAGAGCAAGATATTTAGAACTTGTTTCTTTTGATTTAGAACTTGAAAGAACTTTTCATCATTGTCGTAGGGAGAATTTACAAGCTTGAATCAAGCTAAGAAAATGGCTAAAGAAGAAGATACAAAGTGCCTACGAGAGTTTAGTCTCCCTCATGTGCAAGGCATTCATTCTAGTATCCAAAGACCTACCATCCAAGCATTGAGATAAAGCCAACCATTGTTCAAATGATTTAGACATTGGTTTGATTTAGTGGTTTAGCTAATGATAATTTTAATCCTCACATTATGAATTTTCTAGAGATATGTTTGGATGATGCCATTAGACTAAGACCTTCATTTTCTCACCCTGAGATAAGGTAGAGCGTTGGTTGGATTCATTTCTAGCTAGCTCTATCACTACTTAAGATGACATGGCCCAAAAATTTCTTGCCAAATTTTTTCCTTTGGCTAAAACTGCAAACATGAGGAATGACATTAACTCTTTCATTTAGTATGATTCATAATCAATCTATAAAGCTTAAGAAAGATTCAAGGAAATGATTTAGAGATGTCTTCATCATGGTCTTCCCAAATGGCTTTAGCTACAAAACTTTTACAATGGAATGATAGGTCAGATAAGAACTATTATTGATGCTACAGTAGGTGGAGAATTTATTAGGAAATCACCTAATGAAGCTTATAAGTTCCTTGAAGAGATGGCTTTTAATAATGATCAATGGTTAACCAAAAAAACTTTGCTGAGAAAAGTTGCAAGTATCCATGAAACTAATGCCATTGCTTGACTTTATGCACAACTAGTGGCAATCACAAGGAAATTAGATGCTATGAGTGTACATTCAATTCCTAGTCCTTTCATGAGACATTTTAATGATCATTGCCTAAGCTATGCAGGGTTAGTTAACCATGATGAGGATAATAGCAGGCAGTAGAATAACCTTTATTTAAATAGCTATAATCCGTGTTGGCGTAGCCACCCATATGTCTCTTGGAATAACAACCAAGAACCTTCAGCTACAAATAGGCAAGCACTCCCACATG